>JAULBP010025298.1:0-13682 GCA_032355345.1 Lepetodrilus pustulosus
CCTAAACTGACAAGTCGTGATGTTAGTGAAAGATTCTAGAAAGCGACTATAAACCCCATTACAAAAAAAATAATAAATAAAAAAAAAGTCCCATGGACCAAATTTCGGGTGGGTCTAAATAGTAGCACAAATTTGTGAATGTTTTCCCACAAAATTATAAAATTCGGACTTTTTCAATGTATCTCGATTCTTGTAAAGGGACAGCAGTGATGTTAAACTCCATAATCACTCACTCACTAACTTGTAAGGAAACAATACAAATGATAAGCCAATTTGACTCGAGAATGGAAGTGTTATTTGAATTAGGTACCGTTATCTTGTATCCTCTGCACCACTTTTTACTACATATCTAGTGCTACTGAAGCCGTTCAGCCAGCAATATGTAGGATATGTATGAACTATTTTTCATACGGGACTGTACTGCGTAATAAAAGTACCGTAGCGAATGGAAATGTTGCGCAGTTTGAACACACCCCAAGGTATCCTTTCACGAAGCTGTCTTATCTACTAAGAGACTGGTAGCGCTGTCTTTGCCGATAGCTAATACACTGCTAAGAGAGTGCTACCAGTCTCTTAGTAGATCAAAGAGCTTTGTGAAAGGATACCCAAGTCTCAATAAGATGCAGAGGGCAGTGAGTGTTTGCAGTTACCTCCCTTTGTTTACTTGCACCAGCCAAATATGTTGTATTGTTTGGGCTCCCATTTCTGACTGCTACACAACAAAAATACCTATTAAAATAACTATTCACACTCAATTCCTGTGGGTGGTTTGTATTTAATTTCTTCTTCACTTAATGTATAGTGTAGAGAAATTTTATTGTGACAGGATTTGGCATACATCCCTCTGACAAATTGCTAGGTTAGTCGACATCAGATGATTTTTTTTTTAAATTCTTCCAAAAAAATATATTAGAAACGCAAACATGAAATAAGTATTTCCGGTATCAATGCAAATAGTTGACCACCTTTACAATGCTGATTATTCTATTATAGATGCTGGAGTCAGTGAGCCAGTGGATGCACCAGTCAGTGAGCCAGTAGACGTGCCCTCGTCTCTCCACATTGTTCCACCTGTCATCATCATCTCGGCACCCACGCCACCCTTGCAGACTGGCGAAGACCAGGAGGAGCTGGTGGAGCCGGTGACACTGCCGATCTCCGCCCCCAGCGACAGCCAAGAGGAGCCGGTGACTGACCTGGGCCAGGGCGAGCTGCAGATCTCGGCAGAGGAGCCGGTGACGGCCACCTTCGAGACCATCCACGGGGAGGTCACAATGTCGGAGGACATCCTCCAGAGAGCCATCGTCATTGCCCCCGATGCCAATGGCATCATCAACCTTCCAGAAGTGTCTGTGGAATCCATTCCACAAACGACAGTGGGAGAGCTGCAGAATTTCGCCGATACCTTAATGGAGACCCATTCGACGGAGATCGTTATCAGAGAGCAGGTGGAGACAACTCCGATGCCTACAGTTCAGTTGACCGAAAATATGTTCATGTCTGATCTTGAGAACAATGAGTCTCCAGCAATGGAGCTTGCACATGTGGAGGGAATGCCCGCACCTGTAGGGGAAGCTGCGAGTGAAGATAAACCTGAAGAGACATCTGTTGAACAGTCGCACGTGGAGGTAGCTCCACCCTCCGTGATAAACATTGGTGCAGAGTTGCAAGAGAAATTATTCGATGACCAAGGTGGAGAAGAAGAAAACAAGTCTTCTGCAGAGCATGTGGATGTGTCAAGAAGTGAAGATGAAACTAAAGCAACCACTGAAGTAGAATATTCCATTATTAAGAAGGAGGTGGCTGAAGAAAGAAGTACTCCATTAAAAACTACTCCAGATGAGATTACAGAAAAAGTTGTTAAGTCTCCCCGTAAGAAGGCTGCTGTTCCATTTACTCCTGATAGGAAATACTCCACCAGAGGAGTGAAGATGAACTTCTCAGAGCTACACACTGGCAAGAAACAAGCAGTTATTGATTCAAGCGATGATGATGCCGATTATAACGAGAAATCCCCAGTAAAGAAGAAGTCGCCCCGAGGTCGAGGTCGCCCTCCTGGCAGTGGCAACAGAGGTCGACCTCCAGGCAGAGGGAAGAAGAGAGGTCGACCTGCAAAGAGAGGGAGGGGACGTCCTAAAAAACCAAGGTTGGAAGAAGATGGACTTGAAGAGGTTGAACCTGCTGAAGAAGAAGAAGAAGCAGAAGAGACTATGGAGGAAGAACTGGAAGACTCGGACAATGATCCTGATTTTATTGCCCCGAGAAATGAGAGTGATGGCGAAGATGGGGATGATGAACCACTTGAAGGAACTCCAAGAAAGAGACTGTCAAAATTACCACTAACTGCATCTGAGGCACACATTGCTGCTATGCCTGTCATCAGGTTCGCTGGACAGATTAAACAGAAGGAGAACAAGGAACCAGAGGAGACCGCTCTTGATGTGTTACTGGACTCCATCAAGTCAGAGGTTGTTGATCCTGACTATGAATATGTCCCTGCCAAGAGAGGAAGACCGAGAGGAAGAGGCAGGGGACGGGGAAGAGGCCGGGGGAGGGGCAGAGGAAGAGGATCAAGATTTGATGAAGATCTGGACAATTTCCTTCTGAAGGAAGCTTTTAGACAGCATCCGTGTTTGGAGTGTCCGTTCCTTGCCGATTCATTTTGTGGTCTGACTGATCATCTGATCGATGTTCACAACATACAGGATCACTTCAGGTGCGATCTCTGTGAAAAGGGTTTCAACAAGAAGAAGCACATTACTCACCACATGATTATGAAGCATGGTCCAATTGCTCTGGCAGATGGCCAGGTGTACCAGCACGATAATGCAGCAGATGGTAAGAAGTGCAGCATCTGTAGTTGGGAGTCTGAGATCTTCTCCGAGCTGACCGACCACTATATCAAAGAACATTTCGCTTATGATATCCTCAGGTGCGATGTTTGTGAAATTGTTTTCAAGAAAGCTCGACACAGAACAACCCATCTGGATAATGATCACGGTCCTCAGAACAGAAAGGGAACGTTGGTGTGCGATCTCTGCGGGCACACGTGCGACAAACAGCGGTCGCTGAACTGGCACAAGAGTTATGCGCACAACATGAGCACCAAGAAAAATCCTGACATCTTCTATTGTCGCAAGTGTGACTTTGAGACTTGTGAAAGTAATGAATTTAAGAAACATAAACGTTCACATTTGGAAGATAGGAAATGGTGTGATATTTGTCAGAAGTCATTTGCAGCCACTACAGATATGAAAACCCACATGCAGGCTATACATCTGAAGAGCAAGTCCTGCTCCTGCAATGTGTGTGGGAAGACGTTCAGTCACTGGCGGTACCTGTCGGCCCACATGGAGAGGCACACCGGAGAGAAGAAGCATCTTTGCAATGTCTGCGGACAGAGGTTTAGCAAGGCGGCCATTCTGCGAGAGCACATCGAGACCCACAAGGTGATGAGCGAGCGCAACTACAAGCATATCTGTCCATACTGTGATGCCAGGTACTACAGCAAGGACAAGTACATGGACCATCTCAACAAGCACACTGGAGAAAAGCCGCATATTTGTGATGAGTGTGGAAAGGGCTTCAGCTTCAGAAGTATGCTCCTAAAGCACAGAATCTACGTCCACACCACTGACCGACCGTTCAAGTGCGAGTGCTGTGAGAAGTCCTTCAAGTTCAAACAAATCCTGAAGAACCACATGGTATTGCACACTGGTGAAAGTCGGCACATGTGCGAGGATTGCAAGAAGCCTTTCTCGTGCAGTGCGACGCTGAAAACCCACAGACCCAAGTGCCGTGGAGACCAGTCTTGGCAGAAGAGGAAATCGGGCGTGGCGAAGGCGGTGGCAGGCACTAACCAGACCACGATTGTCATCCCCAAGCAGGAGTATCAGGAACTCAGTCAACTCCAGCTCAACCCTCAGCAGATTCAACAGGTTCAGGTGGACGGAGGGGACATGCAGCAGGTTCACGTGTCAGTGTCTCAGCCCAACTTCGCACAGCTCGTGGACACCATCGTGGTGGAGATGGGAGACGGACAGCGCAGCATCGTGGACCTGAACTCTCTAGAAGCTGCCACTCAGATGACCACGGAGGCCGACAACGTGGCCACGGGTATCTATCTCTGCAGTGTCTGCAACGCCATGTTCGACACTGTCAATGCCGCAGAGGAACACATTGCGCAGTCTCACGCTCCCGGGAAGACGGAGGTCGAGGTCGACGTAGACGTAGAGGACGCTGCAGAGAAGCTGGAGTTGGAGGAAGTCATGGAAGCAGAGGCCGATGCCAACATCACCAATCTCATCTCCGAGCTGGAGACGAAGGTTAAGGCCACACAGTGATGCTGAAGATTGTGTTATGATTGGTGAATTCAGCACTTGCAGTTATCAAAGCCTACCCATGTTCACAGAGGGGCAATATTTCAGTCATGAACTGTCTCCAATGCATGACTTCCATTGACATTGTAAATAGTGATGACAAATTGACATTCATTTTATTTATTACGCTGTGTTGGATTGCATGATTGATATTATTTCGAACAAACATGAATATTGATTTTTCACTGACTTGTTGGATAATTGCACTCCACATCCAGGCCGTCTACTTTGATATAAGTATTTTCAAATAAAATAATTTTTATAATTTATCCTGGTCATATCCTGGTCAAAAATAAAATACTAATTTAATGCCATTCAAAAGCTGGTATCCATTCATTGTGGCTATATCAAATAATGTTGGTCTTTTCTAGCGTGACCATCCATTTCATATTGCTTGGTGACGGACAATATTCTTGCTAAGAGGTGCAGAAATAGTCCATGTAAAGAGATGAGTATGGGTTTGTGTGTATATTTCTCATTATTAAACCTCCTGACCAATGTCCATAGACTCGAATAGTGTAGAAATACTGCTGTGGGTCTGCTGGTTAAATCTAGTACTGGTTTGGGTGAAATACAACAAAGTTATTCTATGATGATACTAGTCGCAGAATTTCTGTTTGGTCTTCTCACATTTGTGTCTGAACCACATGTACAATATAGATGGCTGCCATGTTGTAATTCATCCAAATGAATTTTATTTGACATTCTCATGCATTTCACATCTAGAAATACAACCATGCACTAGTAATGTTAGAAGATTTAGGTGGTGCCAACTGAATAAACACATTCAAGTATTATCACAGTTCTTTTGTTGGTGCAAATTTCACGTTATGCTGTCAATGAGTTTTCTGTTTGTGACATATGGTGCATGTAATCGATTGATTTATTAATACTTTGCATTGCTGCGAACTTGTACATCTCTGCACACTTGTATTGAGATGGCCGATATTGGAGGTGTTCCAAACATCCTATTTTGCTTGCATCAACAACATTACAAGAAGCTAAACGAATGCAAAAAAATGCCCTAAAATCCGATCCAACCAACCAATTATTTGTTAAGAGTCGACGAAAAGTGGCAGAAATCTGTAACAAGTAGCATAGATGGAACGCGAGGTAGTGACTAATGCGCAAGATACAGAGGTGATAAAACGTAAATCACAATTTTTTAAGCGGACTGATATTAGCAGATTGTCGGAAACCGTTAGTGCCATAAAGGCATAATATTGTGGCTGCATTGAAATGCAGTTGCGTACCTTGAATATTAAAAACAAAGTCGCTGCATATGGTATTAGTGTTGGGTGGACTAAATCTTGCCGTAAGAACTGAACAATACTTAAATCCATGTTAACCTTCGTACGATGGAGCTCGACACCTTACACTAACTCGGTGGCGGGGTCTGCACGGACCCCTACTTTCATAAGCAGCATAAAAGTAATATACATGTATGACAAAACTTGTTGAAATTTACTATATAATAAAACACGAAGTTTTAAAAAACACTTAGAGTGCATGGACTTTAATTTATAGAATTGATGACTAATTACGGATATTAGGTCAAAAAGGTAGTCGCTGACAAAGTGAAGACCTTACTATTCTTAACACTATTAACAAAGTAATTATCATGGTATGTTCTTGCTCAACACATCGGCAGAAAGGGGTTACTTGATTAGGATATATAAAGAAAAGAGCATGGATAATAACGCGGAAGTTCAAAATAATACGATGGAGCTAGGAAACTTACACTAACTCGGGAGCGGGGTCCGCACGGACCCCCTACTTTAATAAGTAATATAAAAGTAGTAATATATGACGAAAATTGTATAAATTTGATAAATAATAAAACAATAAGTCTAAGAAAAAAAGTAATAGATCATTGTAGATTGCATAGATTGTCCAGTCAATAGTATTCATGATTAATTACGTAAATCTTTTATGTCAGAAAGATAGTGGCCGACAGTGTAGTGGAGACGATATTAGCAAATTATTCATACTTTTATGTTACTGCTTAACAACTATCGAGATACAAATATTGTTTGATAATATAGAGCAGCAATGTGGCATACAAAGCAATACGGAAGCTTTTAGAAATATGAAATACGTCTTGTGCAGAACTAAATTGGGCAAATACAGTAGGTGGAATAGTACATCAGTCAAGAAAGGTAGTTTTTCAGAACACGGTAGAGGCCTTGACATCGCATCAACTAGAAAGCTGTTACCGGTACCTCACCTTCTAACAGGTCAATATGTTAGTGCTAGATCCAGTACATTGGACAATCGTAGAAATTCCCAAAGATACTAGCAATGAGTTGCATATAGTCCAGCTACCAGTTTGGTAGTGTAATTGTTCATGTACTTCCGATGTTTTTCCTATTTTCGTGAGGTGGAATGCCTGTGTCTTGGCCGAAAGCAAAGAGGAAACCAAGATTGCGAACTTTATTTGTTGCTCTTTGCTTGGAATAGTGTACTGGCCTGTGAGGACCGAGTACGTCAGTAGTGGGACTATTTTTTTTATAGTAGTAAGTTATCCGGATACGTGCCAACTAGCAGAAATCTTGACTTTTCTGTTACATGTACTATGAAGTAGTATAATGAGATAATATGCCGATTATCGATATATCTATCAATACATGTTACGTCCATCTGTATACATGGACACTCACTCAATCATACATACTACATGATGTATTTATTTTGGGCTCTTTCGGCCAGGCCAACATTCTAACTACTAGACAATGGAGGTAATAGTATTATCAGTATGTACAAGTATTGGGGATACAGTAGCTACAATGTCGGGTCCATGCTTTACTCCAGGGCAACAACAAGTATTGAGGATAATTCTACAATGTGTCGGGTCCTTTACCCCTATGTGTTTCGACCATAAAGTGCTCTCGATCCAGGCCAACGCTCTTACCAAGACGCCATGTAGACAGTAGTGTAAACTGAATATCACTATATAGAAAAGTTACATGAGCATTTGGAAATGATATCTGTTCACAATGAAAATAGTTCTATTCCATATGAAAAACAAATACAATAAACGGTTTCTATTTAAATATTCCTCCAGTGAGCGTTGAGTTGATAGTGTGTTATGGATAGTATGTTTCATGCAAGTTGGTTAATACAGAAATACTGCCGCTCCTGCATCAGCAGGTACGCTAGCAGCTCAAAGTTGTAACTGGTTTATTGACATGACTTTTATATTGTGTATTATATGGGAACTAGAGGAATACACGATGGAGAGGGGTCCGTCTGGACCCCAGGTTGTGTTTTTGTACGATCATACTATGAAACTACAGCTTACCAGATTTCGTGTATTCCTCTAGTTCCCATATAATATACACTATAAAAGTCATGTCAATAAACCAGTTACAACTTTGAGCTGCTAGCGTACATGTTGATGCAGGGGCGGCAGTATTTCTTTATTAAGTACGTACAATATGAGTAGAAACAATCAGTTGACCATATACAATGTAAGGACAGTGTAGTCTATATAAAAGCTACCAAGCCATGTCTGTAGTAGGCCTACGTTACGTTTCTAGTCGACTTGTGTCAGTTGCCACACCGATTTAAAAACTCGCTACTAGACCTGTATTGTAATTTGCTGTCATTATTGTGATTATTCTATTTACATGCGATATATTAATGTATGGTCTGTAATGTATATTTATTTTGAGATAGTGAACTATTTGAGACACATAATTGAAATGAAACAAGCAGTGTTCGTGAGTAGAAGAATATTGAATACTAGTATAGGCCAACACCGTCCAACCATATACATGTATAATCTAATATTGGTTGAAGACATAACATAAGACTTACAACTTGAACATTTAATTGCTAATAAGGCTGGCAATCACATATTTCATAGAGGACGTAGCACTATATTTGAGTATTAAATGCAAATTACATTAATTTGTGATGCCACCAATCTTATATCGCCAAAATCCCTGTCGTCGATCCACATTGAGGGGAATTCAATATAGCAGTTATGTTTTCCAAAGTCCAGATAATTAGAGCTACGTTCCTTTTATTCATATAAAATATGATTTCTTTTTATAACTATCGAGTGTTGGGATATAAGTAGATAGAAACATTTAAAGGAACGCATGTATGGTAATAGTGATATGACATCACATTGTTCCTGAGCGGTTTTATAACATATACACAATAGAATTGTAATGCCTATTTTTAACAATAATTTTTCTCTGTGCTTAAAGAACATGAATAAATTGCCGATGTATCAAAATGTCATCTTGTTTAAGGTAAATTTGAAACGGTGTCATTCTGTGAAATAATGGCAAAACAATCACTTTCTTTAGGTCCCAAGTGCAAGGTATATTGGTATGATGTCAACAGAAACATCAACATCATAAGTTTGCTGTACAAGTCAAAAAGTGTGTTTTCTCGAATGTTGAACTGCAACGCCACAGTAGTCTACTTAGATGCGCGATTTAAATCTCTAAGAGGAAGGGCGTAATAGTCCCTGATGAACTCATCCGTAGTATTTCAAGAAGGTATATGCAGTCGTTATTGCAAAATATGCGGACACATCAGGTACAAACCTTTTCAGATTGCTGTTAATTAAATACTTTGCATGACGAAAAAACATCACCATATGAAAAGATATGTTTACTGCAAAACAATACGGTCCCGTATTATTTTTCTTTCAGTATTCATCATTAAATAACCTTTCGTAAGTAATCGCAGACGAAAATGCGTTTGTCCGTTATATTGGTCAACCATCTGTGATAGTAGGCCTACGCTTATAAACTATCCCAGTGGTTGTAAAATTGTGTTTGTCTTGAATACTGCACAATCATTTCACTGAATGCCGTGTCTTGTGTTACTCTAGCAGCTTGTTTCATGGGGTTAAGGAACAGACCCTTTCGTTCTTGTTTTGATCTTTGGTATCGTTCTTGTTTTGATCTTTGGTATTGTACCATGAGAAATACTTCATATGTAGGTTGAGTTAAAACTGTACGTAGTGGACTGGGGATTAAAGTGAATGTTGACACAATTTAAGGATCAACCAGAAATATAACAGTTGTTGTTGACATCACGTATACTACTTGGTCGATGTTTGTACAACTAGTTACAGGCCAGGTGGCAGTCACGTCCTCTTCAGCGGTATTAGATGGTTGCAACATGACGGAGGCATCCCAGGCTATACCTACACCAAGGCGTTAGGCAAACACTGCCATGGTTTGGCCAAAGGAATCGTTTGACTTTCTTCTTAGCACGAGTTCGAACCTGAACAAAAAATGTGTCACATCTTGTCGGTATGTTGTGTCTATATTGAAAACGACATTGTCATAAGACATTCTTATACAAAAACAGTTCCGTTTTGTGGTATATGCACACACTGTGCATGACCTTGTTATAACCGCATAACACTTCTGCAAAACATAACGTATACTATTTATGATATATTGTCCTACATCTACCTATACAGCAGAGTGCGTATAGATTACGCCTCATATTATTTCTTGAGATCTAAGTGGTGAGTTGTACACCATTCTAAAGATTATACTTTAATATTATATATCTGACTTTGTGAGAAATTCAGAGTATGGTTACTACGACTACGATACTCTCAAAAATAATTTTTGCATTAACAGTGGGCAGTGATTGGTTCATCGATACTTCATCGGGGACGAACTGGACATTCCGCCCGCCACATTCTCTAGTAGTAAATGTGATACATTTAGAAATCTCCCGAGAACTGGGTCACGTGACCTCGCATCCCTGTCCCAAGTCCGGCGGGACCTGTTGGGTCTGATCACGAGAGAGTCGGTAGATGATATATAAAGCCTGGCACTCTTGAGGCATCAGCAGCAGTCTCAATATGATTCACTTGTGGAGTACCGGGGCCTTTCTGCTCGTTTTAGGTAGGTTCAACATAGGTCATACATAGTGACCTTTTTATTTTTTTTCTTCTTTTTATTTTTTAATTATATTATTTGTTTTATGAATAACCATTCATTGGTTAGGCAGGGGATTATTTTTAATAATAATGTATTTTATAGTATGATTGTTACTCTATCATTATTATTATTATTACTTTTATTATTATCATTATTATTAGTAGTATTATAATAATCATTAGTAGTATTAGTATTATTAATATTACTATTACTATTATTTTAATTTGACTTACGAAGTAAAAGTCATACAATCACAGATTTCAATGAGTGAATAGCACTATATTTAAGTAATACATGTATATGCAAACGACATTAATTTCTTGATAGGTATATTTATCATTAATTTTATATCGCCAAGATCCCTTTCATCGATCTATTGTTGGGGGATTAGATCTAGCAGTTGGATGTTCCAAAGGCAAGATCATTAGATCTACGTTCCTTGTATTTATATAACTATAAAGTGTTGGAGAATAAGTACATAAGTAAGCAGCAACTTTTGGGTGGACTGATCAAACATAAGTAGTTTCAGATAGGAATTCGTTTGTCCATTCTATAGGTCAACTCTCTGTGATAGTGTAATATCCTTTTAATATAGTGGCTGTTTTTTAAATTCTCAAGTGAAAATAATGCTAATACTTGTAGTTTTGATTAGTCTAGTGTTTAAAATTGACTGTATTTAGAAAGTATTTTTGAAGAGGCTTGATAGTTATAGCAACTTAACCGGGCACTGATATTAATGAAATAAAGGTTTTATATGTGTGCATATTGTGGAAATCAAACAATTGTGTTACAATATTTATAATATATGTTTAACCATTAGTTCCGAACTACTAATGCAGTCGTTTTAAATGCTTTGTGATTATATGTATGCTTCATGCTTGCATGGCATACTGTGGACGTTTCTGTTCTATGGAATACGGTAGACATTTCCACATTGTCGTTGCTGTATAGATTGCATACTAGTATAATGCAACATGCCAGTAAACATGATATTTACAATCAATGACGTTGGATATATAGATGGTGACGGCAGAGAGTGGTAGTAATATTTAATATACGGTCTTTGAGATCAAATTAAATAATATGTTCATCTTCCAATAAGCAAACTATCGATTGAAAATACTCGTATATGCGAACATACTCACTTCCCAACACGATCCGGATATGAATGCCGTGTTTTCTTACCACAGTGAGCAGCGCCTGTGCAGGGTCTTGGAGCTCTTCCGCCAATTCCGGCAGCAGCAGTAACTCCATCGAATGTGGAGACGACGGCTACGCCAGAGACGAGGATGACTGCGGGATCTTCTACAGGTGCGTCAACGGCAAGACCTACGATTTCAACTGTCCAGCAGGGCTGATGTTCGACCTGACTCTCAACGTCTGCAACTGGCCATCCGCGGTGGACTGCAGCTCCTCCGACTCTGCCAACAGCTACGAACCCGACTATGACGACAACTACGATGAACCCGATTACCCCTATGCCCCACCTCCATCCTACAAACCCAGCTATAAGCCAGAGCCCAAACCACAACCCACATATACACAGAAACCTACCTACCAGATGCGGCCACGGAATCCCCAGCCACAACCAACTCCTAAGCCCCAGCAACAAATGTATCAGCCTCCGCAGCCAAAATACCAGCCCCAGCGACCAATGTATCAATCTCAGCCAAAATACCAGCCCCAGCAGCCAAAATACCAGCCTCAGCAGCCAAAATACCAGCCTCAGCAGCCAAAATACCAGCCCCAACAGCCAATGTATCAACCACAACAGCCAAAATACCAGCCCCAGCAGCCAAAATACCAGCCTCAGCAGCCAAAATACCAGCCCCAACAGCCAATGTACCCGCAAAGACAACCAACGCAACAGATGCAACCCCAACGACCAATGATGCAGCCACAGCGCCCAATGGTGCAGCCACAGCGACCAATGATGCAGCCGCAGCGACCAATGATGCAGCCGCAGCGTCCGATGATGCAGCCACAGCGACCAATGATGCAGCCGCAGCGACCAATGATGCAGCCACAGCGTCCGATGATGCAGCCACAACGGCCAATGATGCAGCCACAGCGACCAATGATGCAGCCTCAGAAGCCACAATATAAACAGCAATACAGGCCTCAGCAAAAGAAGCAATATACACAACAGAGGATGTATGCTCAACAGCCTAACCTTGGTATGGGAGGAGGTATGATGTCTGGGATGGGCATGAATAACATGGGAATGATGGGAATGAATAATGGTATGATGGGGCGCATGAACACTGGTATGATGGGAGGTTCGAACAATGGTATGATGGGTAACATGATGAACGGGATGATGGGCTTCGGAAGAAAGCCATTTTACAAGAAGCAGAACCAGAACCAAAACATGATGGGTAACATGATGATGGGTAACGGAATGATGGGTAACGGAATGATGGGTAACGGAATGATGGGCAATGGGATGATGGGAATGAACAACGGCATGTTTAGCAACATGATGGGAGGAGGCATGGGCCAGACAACTCTGTTTCCACCGTATATCCCCCAGAAGCCCAAGGCCAGTAGTCTGCTAGGAATGCTGATGCAGCTGCAGCAACAGGGCAAGAACTCCGGCCAGATGAGTCCCATTATCATCCCCTACCCCATGCCACCGGAGTGGTTCAACATTAATAAGCAAACCACGGCCCCATCCACCACAGAGCCCACCACCACTCCCTCAACCGGTGGCAAGAAAGGAGGAACCAACATCTTCTTCATCTCCATGGTGCCGCCAATGTTTCCCCCTCCATTCCCTGGAGGCCCCCTCGAGGACGGGCCATGCTCCTTCGACTCCGCCAACTCCAGCTTCCCTAAATGTGGTGCCATCAGATCTCTATTGGCGTCCTCACAAGGCACTCGTAACATCTTCGGAAATACCCTCCCTGGTGCTAACTTCCCACCCAGTGGATTCGACAGACAGGGAGCTAGTAAGTACTGAGTTGATTACATCAGTAGCATTAATAATTGAGAAATTGAGAGAATGGTTTATGTCACCATCACAGCAATTTGTATTTTTTTTAAATAGAATTAATTTCTTCTTGTTGAAAAAGTTTCCAAAGTCCCATTGTAAATATACATATTTTAAAGGCACACAATCAGATATATTTATGGTTGTTTTGGACAACTGCAAAGTACATTCTGGCATCCTGGATTCATTACATGAATGCAACGTGAGATAGCTCAAAGGTTCGGTGTACTTTCCTATAAGATCAGTTGATGCATCAAAGACAAGATAATTAATATTCCGTCGCACTAATTCATATAAAATATTAAATTTATTATAACTATCAAGTGTTGGGGAATAAGACCACCAGAAATACTAAGTTGTATTAAATCTTAGCATAACATGAATAGC
>JAULBP010025409.1:0-13680 GCA_032355345.1 Lepetodrilus pustulosus
TTCAACCTTTTAGATATACATGTCCATGACATACCCCCAGCCTTATAGTACCAGCCTTATAGGATAGTACAAGTAAATAACAAAATTAATGGGATCCACATCTGACCCAGCCTTATATCCGAATCCGCTCTGTATCGGACAGCCTTATATCGAGGGGACACTGTAATGTACACAATTAAGACTATGCATGGTTATTTGCTCAATATCGTTTGTACATCATTAGTACTGTACTCAACATTCAGCAGAATTTGTTTCATGGTAATATTCATTATCGACCAAAAGACCAGCAAATTTTGCTTTCTTTCATCATACTGTGACATGATTAGGTCATAAGGATGATCTAATCATAAGGATGAGCTAATCAGAGCAGAAACTGATTAGAAACTATTATAATGTTCATTCCAAGTCTCAGTCAGATATATGGGCTATTTGGGGCTTCCTATTTGTTGTTAGTAAAGTTTTTCTTGTAACATGAACGACCATTTGCATGACTTGCTTGTAATTCTTGAATGTTGACATTGAAATATCTGTAGTGAAAGAGGCCATATCGCTGAAAATGGAAACAGTCGCCGCCTATGGGTGAGATATTCCCGCTGCGACGTTAAGCAATAATTCAATCAATCCAATTGGCCAAATGTTTTGCTGATAAGGGAAATGATGAATCAGATTTACTGAGTAGCGCGCACAAGGATTGTAACATACAAAGTAGTGGAAATCACTGTCAGGCAGAGAATGGGTGAGATTTTAAAGAGAACACTGAATTTAAAATATTCATATATTCATGCATAATACAAGTTCATTCCATGAAACGAGTCAGTAATTGATGTGGCTTAATTAGTGTGATTTGATCATCATTCACTTGTCCTTACAGGATTAATCAGAAGAATTGCTCATATGGCCCTTTACGGATCATATGGATCATTACGAGAGTACGTATGGTCCTGTAGTAGATAGGGCAGCTTCCAGAAATGATACCCTGATTCATTCACGTCCAGCAAGGCAAGCATTACTGGAGAAACGTGCCTAATTTTCCAACTATGCCAGTCGTCCACAATGAAAATTAGCAATTCAAAATGAGCATTTAGTTCCTAAATTACCAGGCTTTTCTTCCTGCTAATAGTGTAACACAGCTAATGGCTTAGCCGTTCAATCAGTTTACTCCAAGTAGAACCCTTTAAGACTTTATCAAAGGCCCTTTCCAGAGCGACGTGACCAAAGCCTATCCAAATTAATCCCCCACTCCGCCCCTGTACTGACGTGACGTCTACATGAACACTGTCTTAATTTAGCCCTCTCCCTGCTGGATCAGGCATGTACGCTGCTGTTTAGGCACCTCCGGTTGCCTGCAGCAGGGAGAGGGTTAATTAATCCTCTGGTGCATTCTCCCGCTGTACACCTTATAATAGCATTTACCCAAATATCCTCCATTTCATTTTGGAGCCCCGCTGTCAGTCTGGATGTATATATTCTGACTGTTTGTGCACTGACAACATTTGGTGTTCGCTTGGAGAGCATCCCTCATCATTCTCGCACCAGTGATGGAAATGTTGTATTTGAACGCGCAGATTACACGGAATTGGTTTTGTGGACTACTTCAGTTTCACAAAGTTGACCGTGTGGGAAATAGATAAGCTGTGATTTGTCATTGCAAATAGGGACATCAGGTTTGTGTTTGAGTTGACTGATAACTCTGATAACACTGATAACATTTCTTGTTATTGTACACAAATATTAACAGAATATTTGCAAACATCACTGATTTCGTTTCTCCTATCACTATGATAGGAGAAACGAAATCAGTGATGTTTGCAAATATTCTGTTAATATTTTTATCTGTCAGAAATTGACCTGTATACAGACTAATTTCTGTTTTGAATTGGACTGAAGGGGTGAGATGTAGCACAGTGATAGAAGATAGAACGTTTGACTTTGGAGCCAAAGTTATCGAGTTCAAATCCCACCCCCCTGGGGCCCCGGCATCAATTTTCGTGGAAGTTACATTTCTGATGCGATATTGATAGGATGCACTGTCTGTAGAGTGGCAATACAGATAATCCTTGGTCTGTCAGTACCAGCAGATTTACTGCAACATTCAGTCATGATAATAGTGAAAGATTCTAGAAAGCGACTCTAAACCCCATTTAAAAGAAAAAGAAATAGGAATTGGATGGAAATACAATACATCATAAGCATTATTGAGACGTAAATAATATGTTTTGATTTTGTTGTGAAATTTACCTTGTAAATGCAACTGTCGAATTTCCATTTTATTCTCAAACATGCACATTCTATCTGTGAAATAGAGACTTTAATCCATCAGCTGCAACTATACACACTATCATTATGTTGTGATCATACTGCCTGAATACAATCAAGAGATTATGCATCATGCTACACGGTCGTAATGTAAAAGAGATTCACCATTATCGTGACATTAAGTAAATTATATGCACTTATGACTCAGGAATGCGGGTTTGAATACATCCTGTTTCATCTTCTTCATGCTCATCATACTAACGCAGTGAGAAGAAACATTGCACTTTAAATGCAGCTTCATGTATCAGACTACATGTTAAGATTTTTATTTAGACATATTTTATTCGTCGGAAAAAGATTGGACAAACAGTTGGAGTGTTCCAGGTTTTAATCTCATGGAGTGACCAGTATAGTTTATCATTGCGAAATATGATCCCATTCCACGGAACGATGCCAGTCCTCCTGAAACCGGTATTGGGGTTGTATTAGAGTGGCTGTAATTCCAGTACTCAATAAACTGTGGTGCTAGACTAAAATTTAGTATCAGCAGTAGAAACTTGCCTTTAAAACTTACCGTACTAGCCTAAATAGTGACACAATAACAAATGTTTACACGAAAACATGACTTTCTACTATCCCTTAGCATTGGGGAAAAAATGGCCTGGGCTGGTGTTAATTACTATCTCTGCTTGATGTATGGGAGTTAGGACTTGTAGTGTTAGGATGGTTCCCTGTAATGGGAGTGATGATGTGACCTGCAATGTCTGTATATAACACTTGATACAACTGTGGTTCATGGGACTGTAGCTTACCCTAACACTCAGGTTTTTTTTTCTTTTGGCAATCGGTAGATTGTCAGTTCACGTAGAATGTTAGATACTGTGGAAAACAGTGTTTAGAAATATAGTGTTAGTAAAAGATTCAAGAAAGCGTCTCTAAACCCCAATTTAAAAAATATGATCATGTACAATAAAAACTTGCAAAACCTTTTATCCGATAATATAGTACTTTAATAATAATGAGAACATGTATTTTGCGCCAAAGGCTAGTTAACCTAATATTCTTAAGAGCATACTATTACAAATGTTTGAGCTATATGATAGACAGGCAAATTTCTATCTTAGACTACTTACGTTTGATTTGTCCACCCAAAGTCGTTATTTGCTTATGTACTTATTCCCCAACACTCGATAGTTATCACAAATTTCCCATTTTATACGAATAAAAGGAACGTTGCTCTAATTATCTTGACTTTGGACCATCTAACCGTTAGATGGAATTCCCCTCAATGTGGATAGACGAAATTGGTTTTGGCGATCAGACATAATTGGTAATAAGTATCACAAATGAATGTAGTTTGCATTTATTACTCAAATATAGTGCTACGCACTCATTGAAATCTGTGATTGTATGCCTTTATTACCTTCCACTAAATGATTGTATTTCTTTCTTAGTAAGTCATATCAGTTTGCAAATGTTTAGATAATGTGTAGTTTTGTAGCGGTATCTGTGGAACAGCTTCGTCCCAGGTCTATTTTGTACAATGGTAAAAGGTACTACTGGAAGTTTCGTAGATCAAAGATTACTATCAGAAATACCATGCATTATTCTCATTGTGGTTTTCGGTATGCTGATGTTCTTGCTTGCTCTCTGTAAGGCATTGGCTCGTGTCCATTGCACTGTCTAGTCTAGAATCTAGGTCTGTCGTACCATGTCTAGTTGTACCTGTTACAGCAGTCGGCTCGTGCGTGATGAGTTTACAGGGAGAAATCTTTGTGTATGTACTGCTACATGATATTGATTACTGACAGCGTCGCCTATACACTTGCTAGTATCTGACGCTGGGAAGTAGTAAAATGTAAATTGTTTTATCCTGGTGAGCTCATCTCGCTTGGGGAGTCTCTGCTAAAGTTGGCTTGTGCTCTGTCTTGTGATGTCGTAAACCAATGCCTCTTTCTCCTTATCCCAGCTAAGTAAGTCACGACGTGCCGATTGATCTCCGAAATAGTTTGAATGCCGAGGATGAAATACTGAAGCGACAAACTTGCACTACAACCACAAGCTCTTACTGCAGAGAAATTGCACGTGACCAATTCGGCTGAAAGGAGGTGTGAGTTTGATGGCGTTTTCTTTTTCGGTGTTTGCAGATTAGTGTGCAATGAGGCGAGCAATGCCCCCTGGTCCTCGACCTCCACTTCGCATGATGGGTCCACGCCCACCTCACAGGATGATGGGACCTCGAGGTCCAGGACACAGGATGATGGGGCTGAGGCCAATAGGTCCACGTCCCTTTGGACCTGGTCCACCAGGAATGGGTGGTCCGCGAAGTCCGTTCATGGGCCCCAGACATCCCATGAAGTCTGCAGTTGCCAAAGTTGGTGCGAAGGCACTCAATTCTGCTATAGATGAAGGTAAAGTAAAAAGAATATTTAATTTTTTTTTATAGGTATCTTTAAAAATAATACAACCGTCTAAGATAATGATTATCTTAACTAAGCAGCAAGCTATTTTTGGTTTTTCATTCTTCCAAGATATCAATGTTTTTTGACAATGCTTTTAGTTTCATTGTCCACAATCTTACGTCATTGTGGTATTTTAAGATCATCGTGATGAAAGAAACTGGCAATTGGATGCAAGATATGTACGTAATTTAGCAGTTAAAGTTTTGTATGCATTTACAAGAATCAAGCTTCATCCATATCTGGAATGATTATGTACTTGCGTTACATGTTATGACCCAGTTTGTCAGTCAAGATTGGAGTAATCTCAAACACAAAAGCATGGTTTGGACACAAATAATTACGATTCATTTTGATTGTTAACCATCTCCATGCTGAAGGCACCTGGAGATGCCATGAAGAGTGTCACTGTGTCCACTCCAGCAGGGAGAGGGTTAAACAGTTGTATGCAAGTTTTCAGGGTTATTTTTCAATACAAATTTGATGAGCGACTTAATTTGTCACATGCTTGTGTTGAGACCGACCCCAGCCTCCATTTAGTCTTGGCACTCATCCTGCTATGTCGCACTATTCCTATAACTGTCATGATAACACCTTCTACATTAGTGCCAGAGTATGCCTAATAAACATGATGAAATCTTGTCATTTACTTTCCTCAATTTTATTTACAATGTTTTTGCAAATTTCATAGATCTAGATCTCCTCAAAGTTAATAAGTCAACTTGGTAATGTTTTCATCCAGATGGACAAGCTAGGAATGATCTAGATTAGTATGATGTTGTCAGTCAGTTTTAACTGCAAGAAGGTCGGTATGTAATGGTGCAATGCTGTATTGGTAAAAGCTACGTTAGTGTATGTGATCACAGCTCTTTAGCTATGTTAGTGTATGTGATCACAGCTCTTTGGTAGTTTGTATGAAGACCATTGAAGAGTATTCTTCTTTTAGAGATAAACAAGGTTAATATGAGCAGTCATCGAAAGGTACATGTTCTTTTATTTTTGTTCATTAAATTATCATTCTACTTAATAATAAAATATAACAACAATAATGGTTGATCATAAATACTCATCATAATATTGACATAATTTAATGTAGAAACCTGGATATTAATTACACACTATTTAAATATTGACTAATGTAATTAGGTAACTTATGATGTAGGTATTGAAATAGACAAACTTGACTATTAGCGCTGTTGTGTAAGCTATATTCCAATATTGACAAATAGCGATGGAACCTTTGATTATAGATTGGCTGTAGGTGTAAATCGAGTGTTCATATTGCACTGTTTTCAAACAGGACTTGCAGACACGTGATGGAGCTTGTTGGTAAGATGATCCCTTATCTAACTGTTATACTCTTTATATTCATGTATATGTAGATACTCAACTTGTGGTGCTAGACTTGATGTGTCATGATAAACTGGCCAGACAATTGACTCGAGTCGTAACATATCCCTTTGTATCTTAAAGGTATTGATTGGGAAACCCAAACCATAATGTAAAGTATAGTCCTTTGTATGGTGCAAATGTGTGTGCCATTTATATTCTCTAGCTGTGCATTAATTACTAAGGAATGTATGAATTCTATGGCAGTAATTAAATGCTTTCTAAATGATAGGTCTTTTAGTGCCATATTCTCCCGAGTTTTATAACTGTTTGTTAATGGTAAAAGGAGTATAAGAGGAAGATGGAGTGCTATCGACGTAATGATAACGTAACGATTCTGTGGATTACGATTATAAGAGATGGAAATGATTATTATTTGCTGTACAGTGAAGTTAAAGTCTCTTTGATGGAACTTAGTACCGTAATGAAATAGACAGACTCAAAAGAAGAAAGAATCTCCTGATCCATGGGTAGTTTGGCCATTAAAGGCTGGAACTAACAGATTGAATTATCCTGTTCTGGCTGTTCATTTTGTTTGTTTGATGTTCACCATTGGAGGCAGTGTGTTAACCCACATGAAGCATATTGGTACTGTATGATGATGCTTGCATGGGTTTGGGCTCAATACTGTGTTATATGATGCATGCTATGTTTACTTAAAGACTAGAACAAGTTTCGTACATTTTCTACTGACAAACTGGGTCACAGTTAGTTTGTATGTTTATGCATATACACATTATCGTCAATTTTGGCTCTTTCGGTCCACAGGACTAATGAGTATATTTTTATGCCTACAAGTCTCGTGCTGCCTGTTATGGAATATTCATCTGGAAAGATATCGGAGGAAAAATTGTATTTTAATTATTTTACATGTTGGATGTAAAAACAAATCCATATAAATACAGATAGACGTTGAGGAAATGTTGTTGTAGTTTTCAGTGTACATTTCTTTGTATTTGCTATAAATTAAGTGTCGTATTTGATCAAGCACTCTGTGTATTTGTATAGATGTAAAGTAAATAATAATTGCCTTATTTTACTAACGTCATTGATATTACAGGGATGGAAATTAACACTAGCTCGCTAACCCGGCAATTTCTCCAAATGCTAAGGGTTAGAAATTCATGTTTCTTTTGTAAACATTTGTTGTTTGTATCATTATTTGGGCTTTTAAGGTAAGTTTCCATCCCTGAATGACATGTAATGAAATAGTCTCCACCAAATTATTTATCAGTGTACCAGGTGAGCTCGGACCATGTGAGGTAATTTTTTTAAAAGATCTTGTCCACTTCAGCGACATGCTTGTGAGTTTCAACTGTGATATTTACTTGCACAATTGCCAGTTTCATGAATTCTTTTCCTGAAAAGTGTGTTTATGTTGATTGTAAATTTCAGCTATGTTATAAAAGTGATTGCTGCACAGTTTTTTCTCCATCAACATGACATGGTGAGGTTCAGTGGTAATGGATTCACAATACAATTTCTTGAATCACGAGTTGGATTGTACCTCGACCCGTGTTAGATGCCCCAAACGAAAAAGCTCATTTTAGAATGTTATGAATGATTTCAGGTTTGACAGCTCGCCATATTTGTTTTACAAGTAATGCATATTTATTTATTTATTTGAGAAACAATTTTCTTTTTTCATTTTTAAAAATAAATACATTCCTGCTATAAAATGGTGTATATTGCAAACATTATTTTCAATTGTTTTTTTAATTATCTACTTTTTATTTTAATAGAATATCTGATTAATTTATTTTAATTAAGTAAATAATTTATTATCATGAAATATTTTCCATGAAATTAGGATAATGAAATATGATGTTGAAAACCGGTGTCGTATCCATTCTTTCAGAATTTGTCATTTATTGCATATCTTGAGGTAAGCATGATGTATTGAGTTGATTCATGAGGGTCATATTTCTTTGGTGTGCCTCGTAGATGATAATTATTTAAAATATACATGTAAATTAGTTTAGATCAAAATGAAGAATGTAAAAATAACTGAGTACATACATTTCTAAAATTTCTTTTATTTTTACTTTTCTACCAAAATGATTCAAATAAGTTCTATCTTATATGTAATTATTACAAAGATCAATTTATTGACATTTGGGATTTTATAATGATTATTTTTGTGTTTTACAATCATAGAATATTTTGAACTACATATATTTTTAAGAGCTTTACGATTTTATATTTACAATAAATATGTTATGATTGAAAGTTTTGAATAGTGTATCCAGCCTGTCGCATGCGAAGAGAGAAAAAAAACTGCTTTACTTTAACATGTATTTTGTGTATTTTTCAATCCCTATTAATAAAGCGATTCTATCAAGAAAATGCTGTTACAAAACTCTAGATATGTTTGTTACTTCCTGTTTGGGTGGCAAGACAGTAGCTTACCCCAATCTCGAAAACCGATGTACACATTCGTACCGTCCATATCATCAGGCCTGTCTATTGATGTTTGTCTGCTTATCTCCCTTGAACCAGGTCGATATCTGCAGATGACCTATACTACCTGCGGTTCTAACAACAGGTTTTTCGGCCTTGTTTATCTTGTCCATACTGCAGACAGATTGCTAACCTTCTTATCTGTGTTCATATCTGAAACATACCTGCCTGTGTACGTACGCTGTTCGTTGACTCGCTCGCTCTCACTAGCTAGCTACCTATCTATCTACCACTAACTTTCCAGCACAGAGTGTAGGCACGGTCACAGCTTTTATACATTTGTTATCCAACCCCCAACTCGAGCACGTGTACGGACCATTATTCATTCATCGACATGCACAGGGCCGTTCAGTAGATCTACGTCGCTTTTACGATTCGCGTGTGAGTGTGGTATTTTTGCGAGAAGTTCGAAAAACAACCCCCATGCGGAGAACAATGGTGAGAGTAATCTGATAAGTTTCTCATTACGGAAATAGCAGAAAATTGAATTTGAGTTCCCTCTATGGAATATTGCGACTGTGTAGATTTAATTTACTATTACACTAGGGAATATGATAAGACTGTGTGTCTGGACGAAACACCCATCACTGGTGTTTAGTGTGTTTGTTGGACTACAGAAGGCTCGACACAAACAATTCTCGGATTTAGAACCAATTTCGTGTTTCTGTGTCTAATATTATGGGGCCATGTGCAGTCAAGGGTGATTTGGTAGAGTTAGATAAGGAGAAGTTGTAAGAAATTGCCAGCATAATGAGAAATAGCTTCTCAAGATAAATCTTGAATTCCTGCTGCTCCATCCATGCGAAAATAACTTCTCCAAGTCAAAGTATGCATGGCTAGTAATTGCTGAAATAATCTACCCACAATCTCTCGTTTAGGCAAGTATAGACGGCCACCAAGACCTATATATACTTGTGTGAAGATAGAAATCAGACATTTGCTCATCTCGTAAGTGAAAGAAGATTAACATGGGAAATGAGATAGAATGCTCGGTATCGTTTCTCAAAACTCTCATACATCTTCTACGAGACCATAAGCACTCTCGTAGCAATCTCTAATACATGGCGCTCATGCACTTCAGAGATAGCTATAGTCTCGTAGTGGATATGAGAGCTTCGAGAAACGATACACTGGATCATGTCACAGGTGTGGGTCATAGGTATTGCTATATTCCGTGTGATCACCCAGCCGGCACATTGCGGCATACGATGTCGAAAATACGCTAGTTTTACGTCACGACGTAAAAACAATGTATATTCGACATCGTATCGACATTGTATTCCACAATGTGCCGGCTGGGCATAGGGCATCAACTTATTAACCTTTTCCATGCTGGAGGCAACGGGAGATGCCTTAAAGAGCAGTGCATAATCCAGCAGGGAGAGGGTTAAGAGAGGCGAGAGACGAAATGGTCTGTACACTGCTTTCTGAGGAAGGGTGCATTCATATTATCCTGGGTTGTTTTTTTTTTTAACATCTTTCCGTGTCCATGTTAGGGGCTGTAGAGGTCTAGCCTGTATGTGTAGGAATGTATAGCTACTGTGTTTTACTTGGCTGTGCATCATCTGGTAGGCGCTGGGTATCCACTTGGAGGTGCGCATTTGTCTTCTCTTCATCAGACACAGTGATCGAAATTCAAAACTATCAAAGGAGAGGGGGTGGTCATTTACTTGACAATGAGTCAGTTGTATAATACGCCAATGCGATGCTCATTTTGCGTTACAAGAAATGACCCACCCTGCCCATTTTTTCCCAAAAAAACTTTCGTAATTTCGAACACTGAGCATTATTATTGTATGTATATTTGTTCACTTTCTGTTTATAAGCCCCCCCAGCTTTTTTCTATTATTTCCCCACACACACCCTAATGAGCACACATAACCTTCATGAGTTTTGGTTGTATTACACTTTATGTTGTATTAATTCATTTTTCACAGGTTTTTGTAACCAAAAGGCTGCCCTAATACTAATACCCCTGCTCTCTGCATGATAGTTAGTATAGTCCATTAAACAGACCTGGATTTCACCTCTTCTGTGAAAGTCATTCCTACTTTATTGTTTGCATTGGATGTGTTTACATTCCACTTCATACTTTTAGACTTTGTCAAAGTGTTATGCCTCTATTGTTTATAGATGTCTGTATCCTATTGTGTATGACATGGTTTACAGCAGTGTTTGTGAAATAAATAGATCTTCATTGTGGAACTGCCTCCACATTATGTAGCAATTTTCTACTTCTATCAGATCGAGTAATATTAAAATTACTATTACATTAATATGCAGGTTATATATTATCACTTTTAATGACACGTTATCACCTTGTCTTTATTTAAATGCAGTGTGACTCAGTGACATTCCAGATTCATCATTTATTCGTGACATTTTACCTTTGACCATAAATCAGTAAATATTTCCACATATTACAAATGCTAGTGTACATTATACCTTCAAGATCAATTGATATTGAAATAAGGAAATAGTAAATCATGATTGACAGCCGTTTTGTTTTGTATCAACATTATGTAAAATACTTTTGTTTGATGCCATGAACTTGTTTGTAACGACAAGTAACTAAATGTGCATGTATATTTTCTAGTAACTGATGCAATTATTTTTTTCAATCAATACTAAATTAATGTATCCAGTATTTCACTTCATTTAAAATCTGGTACAATTTACTTTAATACTTGAAGTTGGTATATATTTTTGGGGCACATAAAGCTTTATTTGTAACTTGCCACCTACAAACATACTATCACAGATTGTTGACCTATATTATGGGCAAACAAATGTCTAAGTGAGACTGTTTACATTTGATTTGTTCACCCAAAAGCTTTTATTTACTGATGTAATTATTCCCCAACACTCCATAGTTATAAAAACTTTCATATTTTATATAAATAAAAGGAACATTGCTCTAATTATATTGCCTTAGGATCGCCGAAAATAATTTTTGCAATATAAAATTAAGTATCACAAGTGAAAGTAGTTTGCATTTATTACTCAAGTATAGTACTACAAGCTCATTGACATCGGTGATTGTATGCCTTTAAATCAGTTATTATTTTTTTATAGAGACTTTTTCATGTCATTATCATCAACATCCACTCATCTGCTCATACTTACCTCTCATCTTTGTCACATCAACTTACAGTGCCTGCCCATCAGGGTGAGGTAAATTTTTATGGGTTGATTGATTTTGTTGCTTGTTATTCATCTTGCTTATTTTTGTTTTCAACAGGTTCTTTCTTTTTTGTTTATTGCATGCTCATAACAAGTTAGTAGTTTCATTGTCATTCATTGCATCATATCCATTTCTTCGTACCTCATGTTTTACAGTTGTCATATATCTATTTTGCATCCTGTGATAGTAACTAACAGTTATCTTGACAAATAACACCAAAGCTTTCGGTCCTGATTTTAACTGGTGGTATTTTTTTAAGGAAATTTTGCTTGTAGTTCTCTGATAAAGTAAATCCCAAGTAAATAGTTGCTTAAATACAAGTTGGAATATGTAAGTGCAGCCTATTTTTTTGTATTAACAAAACACATATAAATTTATATCAATAATATTTTTTTACAAGAAATGTGTAGTGTTATTGAAACTTGAAATAGTTTATGTAAGAGTTAGATCCACACTGTCTTTCCGAGGTGTATCGGTCAATATCCCTACAGTTTTGGTCTCCAAATATAGTATATTACTTCCACTAACACATTACCGTATGTACACTCTGTAATGTTAGTGGGCTTTGGTTTGAGTGATGGCATATTCTGTTGAACTATATATTCCTATAGCAAGCATACATATGCAATACATACACTGACTACTGTTCCTTGTCCTTTGCTGTTCCTTCCATCCGTCCTAAGAACACCTGGTCGACTGCACAGACATAAATCGATAATACCTAATTCTGTATTGTTTAGTATCGTTCCATTAATCAATGTGCTTTACTGCATGAAGACTTGATTAGGAGGTGGGTGCTTGATGGGATTAATCCAGAGTAGGATCTGGTGGTTATTTACATCAAGTATTATAGCAGTGTTGTTTATGTGCGTCCACTGTTTCTTACGACTGTAGTATCCAAGTCCAGATATGTTCATAATCTGCTTTGGCAAGTATGATTACTCAGGAAAATCTAAATCTGGTTAGTCATGCATTATTCCTTTTTTTTTTATTGTTGTTACCGAGTTGGGTTAGTACATGATTATGCACATCCTCAGAACTATTCTATATTCTATCCCAGTTGGATTAATTTGATTGGAGAAATTTTTGAATTTTTATAGCATTACCTCGACATGATATATTATTTCTTTTCAATAGAAATCATGTTGATACGTTCACGTTGTGAGTAGGCGAGCGTCAACGTAGGGGTTTTTCCTTTAGGGGCATAACCTATTGGGTAATGCTCCTGACTGGATATACCCGCCTCATCTCCCCAATGAATCTCAGCACATTCATCCTTCGCTTGTTGTTTAATCATTGGATAGCTTTCATCAAGCCATTTTTTAACGGCTTTGGGTTGTTGCTCATAGGCTTTTTTGACAGGTCGTTGGGGCGTGAAACCCCAACGTGAAAGGTAAGAGCGAACTGTTCGTATGGGCATATTTATTAGATAATATTGATAGATTAACTGCTTTACTGCCTCAGCTGACCAGAGCGCGAAAGCGAGTTTTAGTTGATCAGGTGTTTGATCAATTATACTTTCTTGAATCCCTTTTTCTTGCTCGGGTGTGAGCTTTCTACCCGACCCTTTGGGTTTCCCTCGCTGTTGCTCTTTCTGAGGTAGGTGACCGTTATTTTCATAGTGTATAAGCCATTTTCCAATCGTTCCTCGGCGGACACCTAGTTCTTCAGCTATCTCTGTTTTTGATTTGCGTTTTTTGTAAAGCCGTAAAGCGACTCGTCTAAGTTCTGCTCTGGCTTCGGGGGTGAGGCTTCTTAAATCTATATTTTTCATCTCAGTATTATAACATAATTAGGACAGTATTATAGTGCCGAGTTAATAATATCTAATGAATAAAAATGCAAGTTTCTATTTTATGAACACAATTAATAAGTATAATACAGTGGCGGATTAAAACGGGCTATGGTAGGGCGTATTATTATTATTAGTAT
>JAULBP010025519.1:0-23085 GCA_032355345.1 Lepetodrilus pustulosus
TCTCTCTCTCTCTCTCTCTCTCTCTCTCTCTCTCTCTCTCTCTCTCTCTCTCTCTCTCTCTCTCTCTCTCCTACCCTCATCTCCCCTCCCCACAGCTGGAGTAGTAAACAATCCGTGATTCTTTTTTCTTTTGCTACGAGTGAGAAGCCATCAGTGTACTTTGTCATGCAACTTGAACCTTAACTAACATTAGTTCCTGGACCATGGTCCATTAGACTGGACCTTTAATGTAACTCTGCGTCCCCTCTCACAAAGACATCTTAGCTTATAATTAACATCAACCATCTAGCTTTACAAAGCTGTTGTCACATGTATTTCATGCCCAAAGTTATCAGAGCTAATGTTCAAAGATGTACTAGTGATTACAGTAAACGCTTGTTACTGAATGTAAGTGTTCAATACAGTTCTTTAGCAATGCATTCAGTTAAATCGTTTTCAGTATCAGGACCACGTTCCGTAATGCTGCTTGCCTCATAGGAGACTTGTTATAGCTAAATGGATATTGAGTGCTTTCATCTGACTCCTGTAATGTCCAGCCTAATGTATCTGCTACCAGCGTCCACATCAGAGCCACTGACTGAGCCCTGGCTAGCCATGGAGAGATTGCCACAGAGAGATTGCCTCGTCTACACTGGCCGCAGGTGGATGTCCAATATCACGGCTGACCTGTGTCCTACAAATACATCCACACCGCATATCACAGACATTAGCACCAGCATTTGTAGAACTCTTCAACATATAGAGTCCATCAATCGCCAGACAGTTTTAAAGCTATTTTGTTTGTCTACCAGACAATGGCATTACCAATACATATGGACCGCAAGAACAGAATGTGGGGTGGGGGATGGGGGATGTGGAGTTAGTGTTAGGGTGGTGGGAGAGGATTGTTAATCAGACAGACTACTTTACCAAAGCTTTTAAATATACCAGTATTCAAATTTGGCTTGTGGCCCAGTGTCAAGGTAGTCCCATGTGTGCCGGACGGAATCTGATACAATGTGTGTATCTATTGTGTTGTCCGTATACAGTACATTGTCCTTTATTCATTTCCACCAGTCCTTGCTTTCAATTCTGTCTGTGGCATACTACTCCATTCATCTACCTACTGTTTAAGCACTAATTCACTCGCTTGTCCACCAACTATTGGTGCTCAGTGCTGTCCTGTCTGAGTGGGACACCGAGATGAAGGATGAAGGAAGTAGAGGATGAAAGAAATAAAGAATGAATGAATGCAGGGATGAAGGATGAAGGATGCAGCAGGATGCAATGTCTGGAACATCACCAGGACCCCCTGGAACAGGCTGTCGCGATCCCTCGGTGACAAAGCCCACAGTTATTTTTACCTCCACTTTCTCTTTGATGTGTAATCTGGCATGCTGGGGAACTTCTCTGACAAATTATGGTAGTCGGCACCGGCAGATCAGTGGATTACACCTGACCTCTGTACAGTACAGCATTCTGTGATGTTACCAGATGATAGCCAGAAGACTGGGCACTGCACACAGGGTATTACACTGTTACCATTATGAGTATACTCTTCATTAGATACATGAACAGCATCTAATGAACCCACAGAACACGGCTTCTTTACAAAGGCAATCAAACGGTTCCACTAACCATGGTTATTGTAAGGATGCATCAGCATGTTTTTACATCACGTCTGTTCTGCATCAATCTTTTGTTTTATGCGAGCTCGGAGGCAAGCAATTTATTTCCATTGAGAAACAAGAAGATTTCAAAGGCCGGCCTCGATCGTGACCAACATGCATAAAAATATCCGCAAGAGATTCAGTAAATACTTGGTCTTTACTGCAACAACTACACGCTCGTGTCCTCATTAATTACTCTTCAAATGAAGCAGAAATTATGGTCATTTACAGACTGGGGATCTCAATGTGTATCCTGTGTTCTGAGGTTTATCAATGTGTTGAGATCTACCTCGTGTCATGAGATGTATTAACATGACGGTGTATCAGTGTCTTGAGGTACATTACTGTTTTGAGATGTATTAACATGATGGTGTATCAGTGTCTTGAGGTACATTACTGTTTTGAGATGTATTAACATGACGGTGTATCAGTGTCTTGAGGTACATTACTGTTTTGAGATGTAATAGCAGCTTTCTGCATGATTACTTCTTCCCCGTAATTTGTAGTTCTGAATACTGCATGGGAAAGTTGGCTCCGGAACGATGTCTGTGTCTACAGTTGGTGGTCTTCTTGTTTTATGCTGATTAAAAATCTTATGAGAAGGTCTTGATGTTAAAGTTTCCCAATCTGCCATATATAATAAGATAGAATGGAAGAGGAGATGTGGAATAGGTGTGGGGTTTACTCAGCTTGGGTCTCCCTAAAATTGAAAAAAAAAGAGAATCACTTAAAGTATTTTATTACGGCAGGGATTAAGTTCTGTCCTGCTGACTGCTTATCCTGCTGTTTCCACCTGCTCGTTAAGCCCATGTGTTGTTGCTAGTGACTACAATATTACGATGTTACCTTTTTGGTGCAAGTTACTAGACAACCCCACTTAAATACAGCTCTGTATGATGTAAGTGTAAATGAATAATGGATATTTCTACTGATGAACTTAATTAAATTTAGGATACCATCGTAAAACCTCACATTCAATCATAATTCCTACACTGTATGATTCTATGGTACGTTCTAGCTTGGAGTCTAAAAGGTTTGTAAGTTTTCAGCAAACATTCTGAGTAGCTCATGATTGAAGTACAGTGTCCCCTCAATATAACGCTGAATTTTGGGTCTATGACATACCACCCGCCTTATAGTACCAGCCTAATAAGATAGGACAGGTAAATAACAAAAATAAAAATGGGATCCACATCTCACCCCGCCTTATATCCGAATCCGTTGTGTATCAAACCGTGTTATATCGAAGGGATACTGTAGTTCATGTATCAGAATAGATGTACGTTGGCCACGGAACAATATGAAAGCCACTACCATTGTACATAGAACATTGTACATAGAACATTGTGATGATGGCGATAGTAGGCTGAGTTTGTGGAAAATCGGATCAGACAATATTCGTGGAGTAATTTCAGCAGGTGTAAACATCCTGTTCCTAGTTTAGGCTTCCAGTAATTGCATCAGATCCGAGATCACCAGTCTGTCGTCTCGCTGACGTTTCGTGTAAACTATGGTACACCGCTGAAAACACCTATATTATATCAAGGTCTACCTTTAGGATTGTAGGATATTGAGAATGGTATAATGCCAAAATGTCCAGTATATCTCAATACAGTACTCAATGATACTTGCCACAACTCTATGGTTGTCAGAAACTTTATGATTGCTTTGGGAAAGATAATGAGTTTTTGACTTTCCTAGTTACATATATCAAGCTCTATTCATTATTTAGGAAGACACCATATTATTTTACTTGTTACTAAATTCATTCAGATTTAATACATGTTTCTGTTATGGAAAAATGATAATTCACCTATTTTTTTAAAATCAATTTATCTTCTGTCAACATAATTTATCCTTGTAGTAGTCTGAAGAATTTAAACCTAATGATTATTTATAGCAAATGCCAACCTAATGGTATTAATATTGAATATCTTCACAAGTGTATATTTTAATAAATGATTGCTGCCATGAGTGATTCTCTTGTTGGATATTCCAAGAAAAACAAAACTTTTATTTAGCAAATTTAGATAAATTGCTCTGCATGAAAGAAATCTTTTTTTAATTTTTATTTTAAATAGAAATGTTGCCAAATTGCAGTACATTAATTTCATATTCACTGTTTTTCTCTGAAAAAGTAAGATTTCTTGTCTGGAAGCCTTTTCCAGAAAATGATTGACTTTTCATTCAGAGTTTTATTGTATTACTGTATGAACATATGCATTGGTTACACAAAATATGTTGCTAAAATAGCATCTATTCCATCATATGTCACTAAAAATGTAATTTAGTATATGGTATGTGTGTAACAGAAATAAAATAGATACAGTGTGTATATATAAATTGTTGTTCTTACTACATTAATCTAATGTTGTATAAATCTTGTAAATTTTTTAAGTAAAATTGTACATGTTTATCTAACAGTGCTCTTCTGTATGAAATTGTACCGTATCACTCTACAGTAACAGTAACCTCAATGCCAACCTTAGTCACCGACTACCCAACTGCTAAGGCTGGAGTCAGAGAGAGTTATCAAGAAAGAGCTACATTAGAGTTATCCAGAAAGAGCTACATTAGAGTTGTCCAGAAAGAGCTACATTAGAGTTCTCTGGAAAGAGCTACATTAGAGTTATCCAGAAAGAGCTATATTAGAGTTATCCAGAAAGAGCTACATTAGAGTTATCCGGAAAGAGCTACATTAGAGTTATCCAGAAAGAGCTACATTAGAGTTATCCAGAAAGAGCTACATTAGAGTTATCCAAAAAGAGCTACATTAGTGTTATCCAGAAAGAGCTATATTAGAGTTATCCAGAAAGATCTACATTAGAGTTATCCAGAAAGAGCTATATTAGAGTTATCTGGAAAGAGCTACATTATAGTTATCCAGAAAGTGCTATATTAGAGTTATCCAGAAAGTGCTATATTAGAGTTATCCAGAAAGATCTACATTAGAGTTATCCAGAAAGAGCTACATTAGAGTTATCCAGAAAGAGCTACATTAGAGTTATCCAGAAAGAGATATATATTAGAGTTATCCAGAAAGAGCTACATTAGAGTTATCCAGAAAGAGCTATATTAGAGTTATCTGGAAAGAGCTACATTATAGTTATCCAGAAAGAGCTACATTATAGTTATCCAGAAAGTGCTATATAGAGTTATCCAGAAAGAGCTACATTAGAGTTATCCTGTGGCCCACCTGCACACAATGAGATCCCAGGTGATTTCATTTGCTTCCATTTTCGGTACATCAATTCCTACTTGTGGGCAGTCTGAACTGTGGCAAGCCAGAGTTATGCCCCTTTCTATATGACAGGCACGCGGTGTACCAAGCTCAAAAGCAGTGCTGGATGTTGTGTATTAGGCATCATACACGCTCTGAGTGTCTCACGAGAGTCAGAATATTACTGTTTAACCATATCAGTTCAATTCCCAGTAGCAAATGAACTGAAACCTAAGGTGTGAAGTAGAAGCTAGTTTGGTAGTGATATTGTATGGCATGTGTGGGAATCTGCGATAACATTATCGTATATGTTGAATTAAGTTTGTTCAGTAAATCAATATTTAGATAAAATATCATGTAGTTATTTGCTCATGAAATTATTGGTGAACAATGATGAAGTTAATGTATTTTGTTGATGATTAATATTCCTATTTATTGGTTTATGCTGTGCAGTGTTAAATTGTAGTGTATAGTGGCTGTATTGTGTACGGTTGTCTGCCAACAACTTCAGCATTGGCTACTGTACCGTACTTCAGTTTTCTCCCTCTGACAGTTTACTGGCCTACTGACATTGAACATTGTGTAAGACTAAGATCATGTCACTCTTTCTTCCTACACAGATACTTTGTGCATATGCTTATGAAGGTATGGGAATCTTGTCAATAATTCTCAATGGATTCGGTTTATCTCTGCTTCGGTTGGCGCATTGTTTGAAATCCATAAGAAATAAGAGTGCATTTCTAACCGATATGGGTATTTCATGAAGGAAAATTCAGAAGTGAATGTTAACTGTTTGTTCAATAACAACACGGACATGTTATGCAATTATGTATTTAGAAGGAATATTGATTCCCCATTCCAGCTAGTATCCTATGTAAATGATAGAATGGCCGCCCTGCCTTCCATTCTGTCTGCACAGTGCATGCTGGGACGGTATTGCCTGTCATATGCTATTAACTTGACAACTCATCAATGTTATGTACACCCTTGGGAGACCTTAAATGAATCGCAGTCAATCCGTAGTGCTTAACAAAACCTGGCCTTTGCTAGAACCCGACCTGGTATAACGTATGCATGGCTTGTGTAATGCAGGGAGGAGATTGAACACTGTGTATATCAACAGACAGAAGAATTTGTTTATATTTCTATTTATAATTCTAAAGTAAACGTCTTGCGATCAGGGTTTTCAACATAAATGCCATACTGATTTCCTCATGAATAATTTAGAATTGCCCCATGCCCATCATGTAGCTTCAGCCAAATTAATATGAAAATTGCGACCTATTTAACAATATTATTGGAATTTATGAATACTATTGCAGATACTGTTAGAAAATATTAAAATATCTTCATATAATGTAGAACATTACTGAAAGATTCTGGAAATGATTCTGGAAAAAAATTTAATTAAAGAACCAACCCATTAAATGCTAAAGTTTTGCATCTTTTTAATTGTAGAAGACTTTCAGGGAGCCACCTGGAGTTGAAATACTTTAGTTAATTAACAAGGTCAAAAAAACCATTAGCCACTTGTACGGCTTTCAGCCCCACTGGGCCCTGATTGGCCAACGCTGCATTAGCCGCACGTGCTTCCAGCCTCTGTGATTGGCTAATTACTGGCATGCATCAGGCACACTTCTGTTGGCTTTATGCCAAGAGAGTCAGATGATTTCACAGTTTGAAGTTTGCTAATTAGCTTTTTTCTTATTTCTGGAGTCAAGTTTGATTTCATCATGTAATGCATGAAAGAATTTGAGTGGATTCCTGATGGTGGCAAATTTAACATGGAAGATAGTGGAGGGTATTAATTTAAATCTCTCCATATTTCTGAGTTTAAAAACTTAACATGGGCTCCATATCTTCAATAATCTCACTAGAAATATAACTAATTACCATTTCACCTCTTATCTGTCTGTTCAAGCATTCATAGACCGTGGCTGGCTGTTCCTTGGAAGGTTTGCACTATCATTGTTTTTGTCCATCAGTACTTTAAGTAGGACATGTTGTACAATGGAATCATCATAGCCAGTTTAGCTTTGTTTTTTGTTATACAGAAGAAACACACATGAACATTTCTGAGAATAATAAACTTGATTCGTTGTTCAAAAAGTTGTTCTTTAATTGCAAAGTAAAGATGTTATGGACCACCATTGACTTTTAGTGTTCTTTATCTGCTACCTGGTACAAGCTGGTCTTTGTTAACCATAGACTTTCCTGTTTACCTCAATTGCCAGAACTTGTCCCTCATTTCTCTACCATCTTTGATGTCCTTAACTTGACCTACTTCTACTGAAGTGTCCTTCTTTGATGGTAGAGGAACATCTTTCAGTGGCCACTTTCCTACACTTTAATGACCAATGGTCGTGCAGAGATAATTTGTTCAGGCAACAATTTAGCATAAGGGACCTGGTGCCCATTTCCATATCATAACATTAATGTAATTAAATACATGTAGGGTTTGGTTATAGTTTGTGTAATTGCCTGTAATTCCCCCCACCCCACCTTCCCACACAACCACACCAGCCTCCTTGTATCATTACCTTTCCTACCACATGCTGCTACCCCACCTTCATATCTCTCTGGAAACCTCTCTACACGGGAAGTGGGATCCTTAATGACTTGCCTTGTTATTATTTCAGTGAAAATGCCACAAATTGCATTTAATGTCTTGTCTTGTCCTTAGTTGTTAGAGCTGATGTTTTTATGGTGTGTCAGGGCTGGATGGCAGAGAAGAGTGGGGAGGGCTGAGGGTATTTATCACTGATTTACCTACATAGTATATATGCTACATAATTACTTTATGGGATGTATTTGTGGTATACCAAATGATGGAATACATGGGATGTGGCATTACCCTATATATGATAGGACCTATCCTAAATAATACTTGGGATGCAATATGTTAAATTATTACCTGGGATGGCTTGGGATGTGATACTGTAACTTATTTCCTAGAATGTGGTCTAATAATCTAAATACTTGAAATATGATACATTAATGATTAAAGTATTATTACTGCCAGTATTCATATGAAGTTCATTGCTGCCATTAGCTTAAAGTGTTTGTAAACATCATCTGGTTCCATGTTTCTGCTATCTTCATCAGGAATAATTCAATGTTAAGCCTCCATATTAGTCCACATTTGTTTCCATTTAAATTTTTTTCAGTTGTATTCCCATTTGAGTGTTGGATTTCCTTCCTTGGTAAATTTATTCAATAATTAAAATGCTAAAAACACACATTATGATCAAGAGTTCACTTCCGCTGTGTACTAGACACTCATAGGAAAGTAGACTTATTGCTGCCATATGTCAGGCAATTCCGTGGAAAAAACATCCCACATGATGACTAAAACCTTCCATGCCAACCTTCCATGCCAACCTTCCATGCCAAGCCAAGCATGCCTCTAATGCCACTGGCACCAATGGTCTGAAAACAGTGTACATCCGGTGATGGATTATTTGCTGGAGAGCCATTAAGGCAGTGAGTATCTAGCCATGTCATACACATCAGTCAAGCAATGATCATAACATATATACATTCTCAGGCCTACCTCTTAGCAGATAAATATCTGTTTGTTTTCATTAGTATGTTCAAACTGAAGAGTTATTGAAGTTGATATATTTCTTAAGAAAGTATAGAATGTAATTAAATCTGTCAGTTATAGACAAATAACAGCCAAAACTATGAAGTACAGCTATAAATAATCAGGCATATGTTTTTGATGAAAATACAGAAAGGTTGCAATTTCTAGTCTTAGTGATGAATGTGACCCATTGACTTACTGTTATAGAGTTAATATCAGTTCCCTGTCACATATGGCAGATTCTAGACTAGAGATATATCCTACCATCAAACTTATTCTGGAATTTATACTTGAAATACATTTTAGTGTAAATAGAGATGCTAACAGTACTATCATGATTCTATTGGGTTATTTACATTATTCTTGTAAAGGTGATACATTTGCATAGTCAATTATCATACAGGGATGAAAACATATTTATGAAAGAGATTTCATGTATCAAACATTATGTGTTATATTTTATGCTTTTCACTGATGACAAGTTTATGGCTTTGTCTGTATGGTGTGTTTCCCTATAATGTGAGCTTTTACGATAGAGAAAAACCAAGTGATGCTGAACTACGGTATTACCAGGAAATATTCCGTGGCAAGCAGCTATAGAACAAAGGGGTCACATTGCTGCAGTCTGCCACCTCTTCTCAGTCCTGGCCAAGGTTTAGCGGGCGAATGCAGTGTTGTATTTTCGGCTATTCTGCTTTCATGCAACGTAAATAGATTCCAGGAAAAAAGCTTTAAAATTTGACATATGGTTGGAAGGCAATTACTAACAGAGACTGGGGCATCTGACAGTTCAGAGAGTATCTTGCCACCAGCCCCTGGGGGGTGGGGACATGGGGGCGGGGCGGAGGACATGGAGGCGGGGCTGACGGGAGGGGGTGGAGTCAGGCCATCCATGAATAGAATTCAAAGATGAGCACAAGTGGTACTGATGTGGAATAATTTTGCACTCCATTTTGGAATTCCATTTCACACATTTTCTGTATTCTTTTTTTTTTGTGTGCATATTTCATAATTATCTATATTTATATAAAATCAAAAGATATTACTAAATATCTAAGTGCATACCAATGATTAATTACATGTAAATTAGAAGTAGGTATTTTTTTTGGTGTAAATTGCACTTGAATAAATCACAAATAAAATAGCAATAGATGTGAAGAAAATAGTCTCATACATTTGCTAATTTTCATGCTTACTAAATTACCCAGCTTCAATATTCCAATAATTAGCTTGACAATAGAATTTGCGGAATATTGAAAGAGTTTTGAAGAAGAAAAAAGTGTTTTACTTTTGGCTGTAGGGCAAGAACTAACGATAGATGCAGACATAATTATACAAAGTTGTAAAACTAGCCTGATGATTGCCTTGGAGAATTTACAGGTTAACTTTATAAATAGCGGTAAAAGTAAACTGTTTGTAACCGCGAGACTGTAATCTATATAGAGTGGTAATGTTACCTCTGTTCTTGTATCTGGGAGGTAGGCAGCCACTGTCAGGTTTATTAGGAACAGTCTACTCGGTGTATATTTTCACAAGCATCTGAGAGACGAAAATAATTTGTGCAAATAACTATCATACTCGGGAATCTACACCCCTAGAACAATCCCATTATGCCAAGAATTAAATATCATTTACACAGCAAAATCATATCTCCCAGAAATCATAGCAAATGGAAATATTCTTAAGCTTTAGTGCATGTGCACTAAGTATCAAATGATCTAAATGGTTGTTTCCGAACCCTGGTGCATCACTATTATAATGACATGGTGGGGCCATTTAGTAAGCTGGTTGTGCATCCAGTATAACCCAAGGCTTTGTATCTCTGAAATAGCCTCCATCCATTCTCACCAGCAGACATTAAATATCCATCTCAGCACCTCTGTCCCTTTAAGCAAAACACAGAAAAAACACCCAGCATGTCTTCAATCAGGACTCGTCCCCTCTGGAGAATTCCCTGCCCATAGATAGCACATCTTTCATCTGTGGGCCTGTCACGGGCACATGGGTGGCACACTAGGTTGTACAGCACCAACACATCCTGGACATATCATATAGAGACATATTGTAGGCACAGTGTGGACACTTTGTGAGGACATCATGAGCACACATTCGTAATAATACGGGCACAATATTGGCATTATGTGGACAGACTTTACAGGCATATCATGGACACACATTCAGTGGTTGAAATAGAGGGAGTTCTGGGGATCATTTGAAAATCTTCAATGTTAAAAGTATCTGGGTGACCCACTGAAAATTACAGCTTTTTCCACCATTAACATTGTACCTATGGAAAATGACCCCCTGATTACGGTATTTTTCTGAATTTCGATCACTGGACATTAACAACATATTGTGGGAACACATTATAGGCATATTGTGAACACACGTTACAGGCATATTGTGAACACATTAAAGGCATGTTGTGAACACACTTTACAGGCATATTGTGGGCACACCTTACAGGCATATTGTGGGCACACTTCACTGATACCCTGTGGGCACATTACAGGCAGTGCGTGGTGCATCACTATTCACCTGTTTGTCAGACAATGACTGAAAGTTAATAGCATTCTGCCAGGAATTGACTGTCTGGCCTCAGCACTCTGCTGTAGAGACCTCAAATAAGCACACCTCCTGTCAGCACACCTCATTTCAGCTCACCTCCTGTTAGCACACCTCATATCAGCACACCTCACATCAGCACACCTCATATCAGCACACTTCCTGTCAGCACACCTCATGTCAGCACACCTCATATCAGCACTCTGCTGCAGCACATTTCACATCAGCACACCTCATATCAGCACACCTCATGTCAGCACACCTCACATCAGCACTCTGCTGCAGCACATTTCACATTGGCACATCTCCTGTCATCTTCTTTGATTTAATATACATTTCAGTTGGTGTAAAAACTATCATCAGTGTTATCTGCAGACAGACAGACAGACAGACAGACTATAGATCACCTGTGTCTTCTCTGGTTCTCAGTCAGCAGACTTCACTTGTCAATCCTGTGGAACAATGCCTGAACATTGGCAACAATGCTAAATATTACATTGCCTCTCTTACACATAGCCTTATTATCATTAAATTTATACAAATGGCCAACTTAGAAACCAGATTACCGGTAATTGTTATTAAATGGATATTTTTGTTGTTCATTTGATTGTCATAGATCAATAAATCAATCAATCATAAAATAAAATCTACAATAATTATACATGTATGTACATGAAGACTATGAACAAGTGATCTTAATTGTATGACATTGTATGACATTATTTGAATTAAAAATATACTTTATAAATGAACAATCAATTACCGGTATTTATGTAAGAATTAAGACAATAGGACATTAGGTTGTCATGGTTTACTTATTTCTGATAGACCAGGGTGATTCTCTATCTAATACACAATGTCCACTATGTATCATGCATATGTTGCTATGTGCCTATTAGTAATTACTCTTAGTAGATGTGTGACATAATGATGATTTACCATAGATATTTTCTACATGTATTTTGGCCTATATATAGCAAGGACGAGTGACAATGTTGGCGCAGTGGAATCTGTGATGTATGTACTTGAATGCAGAAATTGTTCAGCTGCATTCAGAATGACAAGACCAATCCTATTTATAGCACATTATGAAAGTTGGAGCGGAAGTTTGCCATCTAAGAATGCAGATTTCTATTGTCATGAGTATTTCCAATCGGCTTCCCGTGGAATTTTTCATGGTGGCTGATTCTGTCAATATTCTGTGGATACTGGCATGACAGGGACGTCATCCAAGAGGCTGTGCTGGCCACATCTAGCTCAAGCTGCCAAATGGTCCAGAGATAGCCCATGCATACCAATTAGACTGGCAGTCTTCCAAGACAGTGCAGATTTAGAGAATAGATTGCCTGATTATTGAAAATTGGAAGGAACCGGGGGTTTCCAAGTCTTAGCTGATAATAGAAAGATTGGCGTTGACAGTAGGATAGCCTCCAGCTTGATCTCTGTGTATGACGAGGTAGTGCACCTCCATACTTCTGAGATCTGTGTATGACGAGGTAGTGCACCTCCACACTCATGAGCTCTGTGTGTGACAAAGATAGTGTACCTCCATACTTCTGAGATCTGTGTGTGACGAGGTAGTGCACCTCCATACTCCTGAGCTCTGTGTGTGACGAGGTAGTGCACCTCCACACTCCTGAGCTCTGTGTATGATGAGGTAGTGCACCTCCACACTGACATTATGATACCCTGCTATTGTTTGGTCGATTTGCTGTAATAATTATATGAAAGATCTATGTGATTCATTTATTATTTTAAGTCATACATCTGTTTTGTACTTGCTACAATTAATATAAACTACGATCAGTTTCCCAAAACATTTTTATATAATAAATTCATTAAACTTCAGTATTTTCCTCTGTCCTTGAGGCATATTAAATATGACTACAAAGTCCTGATTGTTGCTATTAATAATAAATGAGTCTAGTTAATGAGACATATGTTTAATCACGTTTATTCCCGCTATTTACCATATACTGCTGTCCTCTCTACTAACAGAGCAAGTGTTGTATTGCAAAGTATAACCTCCATCTTGCACCTCACTCCATCCTGAGAATTCAATCATATTTCTTATTATCTCAAGGATGGCCATGTATAGGTGAGAGATTCATGCTGTGACATCAAGCAACAAATCACTTGCTATAATCTCTGGAAACTTAGAAGCCAATATTCTCCGTGTTGTTTCGTATTATTCTTGAAAGTAGCGGAACTGTTGTGCTTGTGAGGAACTACAAATATTGCCATACATCAATCTTTGCTTTGCGAAATATCTAAATAATATTTATGTCTGAGGTCTGCTGATAATGGCAAGCCATCACGACCTTGTTCATGTTGTTCCAGAGGATATTAGCTACATTGCCATGAAGTACCATGATCTACTGGAATATCTCAAACAGTCTCATTGTGTCTCGGGTTACCTGAAGAGCCGCACAGTGTCATTATTTTGTGCATTTACAAAGATTCTGTCTTGTGAATCTTGCAATTTCCATGGCAACTAGGATGTGGGAAATGACCGTGGCATGTCTGCTAAATGATGGAATGAAAATGACATTGGTGTTCTTGGCTGATCCACTCCTCCATAATGTACATTGAAGGCAGCGTACAAGAGATCACTCGGTACTTCAATCCATCGTGTAATCTTTTATGTCTGCTATGCTCATGATGGTCAATGTGACTCATTTCCAAATTACCCCCAGGTAAAAGAGAGGAGATGGTTTTGCCTGGTGGCAAAGAAAATTAATTCAATCATTTGTAACACTCAGTGGACGTGCGCACAGGTTTCTCGTGATGGACTGAAATGTCAATTAGTTCAAGAACTCAGGATTTGTTTCTTAGGTCTTTACTTTAACCTTTTGTTGACGTTGGAGACGAGAAGATTGTCTGGACATTCTGGTAGTACAGCACGTGCTGCCCCATGTTCAGTTTCCTCTCCATAGGTGCCATCTTACCAGATCTGGAGAAACCCAATTTCAAAACCTGTGGGGTTCCACAAACGTTTCAGTTTACTTGACATATTTCAGTTTAGTTCACAGATTTGATAGACTCTTTGTCAAGATACACCCACACAGTATACGGCAGCGCATATAAATTACCGATATCAGTCGCCAAACTGACACAAAAGAAGCATTTTGCAACATGAGATGGTCTCAGTCTTTTAAATCATTCTGATAATGTGAAATTAATAACTAGTAATGTGTATTATTATTAATGAAAAATAATAATTAGTTGTTGTTTTCGCTGCAGGGGTTATTGAATTAACTCTATTCATGCGGAAGTAATCATGAATCAATTTATGGCATCTCCTGCTGCCTGTAGCACATAGAAGGATAAGCTATGGTTGTTTTCCTCAATAGATGCAAGTCTGTCATCAAACACATTATCTGCCTGGGTCAGCTCTGTACTGGTTGCCTGAGTCCTCCGTGTCCTCCGTGTCCTCCGTGTCCTCTGACTAACGTTGATGTCACCATAAGCCGTAACACTTGATTGATAGTAAAATACATGAATATCTCATTTTATTACTAATTTGTATGCACAATTTGTATATATGAATGATTGAGTTTGAATAAACACTTTTATTAACATCAGTCTGATGATCGTTATGTTCCCGATTTAGAGAATCACAGGGATGTCTTACCCATTACAATGAATTTGTACAAAATGTCAAAGAATATTAGTTAATTATCAGTGCTAAAGGGTAATAAAATTTAAATAAAATATATATGTCAATTATTTTCCTTTTATTCCATTCTTTCCGAATAATCAATATGACGTTTTGGTTCAAAAGTACAATCAATTCAATACGCTCTATCGACAAATACAGTAATCACAAATGTTCCATATCTTCGATCAGATGTCAAGGTACCTCTAATTCTAGTTCCAATCAGCATCAGAGATGTGGCAGAAGAAATCATTGACAGAATGAGATTGCGGACATCCTATGATGTCAATATCAAAGCCAGGTTATTGCTGCAGCTCGTTAACGCTGATTAGTCATCAGCTGGTGGCCGTCGCTAACGAGTTTCAGGTGGTCACCATTACTGTGACGCTGTACCTAGGTAGGGTTTCACCACCGTCTTCATTGTGCAGGTATTGATCATACAGGTGCATCGTCAACACACCCTTAGCAGGAATGTATTTCAATCTTAATGAATACCATTGTGGACGACCTTCCTATTATAGCTGTGAGGCTCTACGTAGGTCAGAACAAAGGCTTTACACCACACAATGCTGTTTGACATCGCGGATATATCTTGTCAACATGATTGGAATTGGATTCAGGAATTAATTAGGAAATGTGCAAGCCTATAGGAGGCTGTAGGAGACTACTGTACAGAGGCTGTAGGAGACTGTATACTGTACAAAAGACTTGCCTAATCCTGTTTCCAGTTGATCAAATATTTATTTGTTTTAATCGCTTTTATGCCATTTACCAAGATCAAATATCACAATAACACCCTGCCATAGTTACTCAAACATGAGCGATAAAAATGTCACTTTTTCTAAGACAATAAAATATTGAGATTGTTTTGGAAAGAAAGAACATGAATGTCGTTTTTGAACACACCTATCACTGGATAATATGTAGTATTCACCCAACCTCATGAAACCTTTTCTTCATATTACTGGAATGACTTGAACTTTTGGTGATGCATTGTGAGCAAGCAAATCAAACGAGTAGTTGTTGACAAAGAGTTATGGATAACTGATGAATTATGGTATTAAATGGTCAGTTAGTGTATTGTATGGTAAATAATGGGATTAACTGGTGAATAATTGAGCTCTGGTGAATGATGGTGTTGAATATTGAATAGTGGGATTAAATGATGAATTATTATATTAATATGAATTACTGTATTAATGATGGATTATTAATCAGTATTATCTCATGAGTTATGTTGTAAATAATGATTTATGATGTTCTCTGGTGAACCTTTAGCTAATGTTCATCTTGGGTTTTTTTCAGATGAATCGGCCAATACAAGTGAAGCCCGCAGACAGTGAAAGTCGAGCAGGTTTGTATACTGTCTGTATATTGTCTATATACTGTCTGTGACACTCTAAAGACAACAAAGGCCTTATGTTTAATATGCCATACATTTAATACTGTGTGTAAAAATTGAACATTTACCATAGGTGCTACACTTGGTATGTTATTACTATGAATACAATACAATAATACTACATTACTACATTGTCTATTGTCTGGATGATGTTCTAGTACCAGTGTCACTACAGTACTACACTGTCTGTTGTCTAGATGATGTTATAGTACCGGTGTCACTACAGTACTACATTGTCTATTGTCTGGATGTTACAGCAAAAGTGTCACTACCAGTGTCACTACAGTACTACATTGTCTATTGTCTGGATGATGGTTTAGTACCAGTGTCACTACAGTACTACATTGTCTATTGTCTGGATGATGTTATAGTACCGGTGTCACTACAGTACTACATTGTCTATTGTCTGGATGTTACAGCAAAAGTGTCACCACAGTACTACATTGTCTATTGTCTTGATGATGGTTTAGTACCAGTGTCACTACAGTACTACATTGTCTATTGTCTGGATGATGGTTTAGTACCAGTGTCACTACAGTACTACATTGTCTATTGTCAGGATGATGTTACAGTAAAAGTGTCAACACAGTACTACATTGTCTATATTGTCTGGATGATGTTATAGTACCAGTGTCACTACAGTACTACATTGTCTATTGTCTGGATGATGTTACAGTACTAGTGTCACTACAGTACTACATTGTCTATTGTCTGGATGATGTTATAGTACAAGTGTCACCACAGTACTACATTGTCTATTGTCTGGATGATGTTACAGTACAGGTGTCACTACAGTACTACATTGTCTATTGTCTGGATGATGTTATAGTACAGGTGTCACTACAGTACTACATTGTCTATTGTCTGGGTGACCGCCCCAGGACTTGGCGTTCAAGAAATAGATGGATGTCTCTATAGAATAATGGCAAACCTAAATGCAGTACCTAATGGAGGCTTATTGAAATAGTTTTTAGGATCTGTTTGTCTCGAATGTTCTAAACAATGCCAGTATTCTGCTGCTTCTCCTTGCCAAGATAACTGTACTGTTCTAGTATTGCAGCCTATTTTGAGAGTTGTAATTGGATGGCTAACCTAATAGTAGTAATAGAACATAAATCAATAAGAGAAACACTAATTTGTAATTTGGGTCGCACTAATAAACACATTGGCTCAATTATGCTGTCTGTTTGGCTGGATAGCATTAACCCACATAGTTTTAGCCATGAACTTGCTTATTAAATCTTCAATTCAGCCCTTCATAATTCAAAAAATGTTAGATCTAAAGACATGATTGTCATAAAATTCTTAATCATTTCAAAAGTAAATTCCTTCATTATGTTCAAAGAATATATTGATTAGTAAAAGATCAAGAGAGATGGACAATCATTATAATGTATTGTTTTATTAGATTTCAAGTTTCCATTACTTTAAATTATTGGTGACTGGTTTAGATATTCATCACCATTTATGTAATCACAAAGAGAAATAATAGATAAAAACAGATCAATATTTAACTCTCTATTATCTGGTAATTAAATTCAAAGTGGAGGAACTAAATGTCGAGCATTACGCTTCCAAGGTCTGCACTGAACACTGAACCACCAGTTTCAGATTGAAGGGAGCTAACTCTTGTCTTCCTCGATGAAGTTAGCACACCTTAGTCTCCGTCAAGCAGCTGATCTCACGAGGAATACCGGTCTCACAGATAGCAATAACAATAAAACTGGAGTAGCGCGAAGTATGGTGGTTACTGTGGTAGCAGAGTTCCTGCAAACACTGGATGTCGATGTCGATGTAGATGTAGATCTTCAAGAGATGGCCGCAACAACTGCAGTCTTTATGAGAAAATAAAACCCCACTCTGCGTGGGGAAAGTGCTCCTAGTGAAAAACGTAATGAGAGTATGAGAGACGGATTAGTGGCACGATGGAAGGAGTATGAGGGTCTATCAAAGGATAGCGCTCTTTCTGGAGACACTGCTGCTACTTTTGTAGAAATCCCTGCTGATTATCGTCAGTTTGTTCTACGGCTGGCCATGACCCCATATCATCCACTCCATCTTGTCAATGTCGTAGTTTTTCTTGTCGAAGTCACTTCAAATATCTGGATTCAGTATTATACTGTAAATCATAAAATGTTAGCGCCATTAAACTTTAACGACCGATGGATTATCGACCTATTAGAGTCATTAAATGTTAACGAGCTTGTCTATTGTTAGAAAATAATTTTGGCGATTTCTTCAAGTAAGTTTATCTGAAATTGCCAATGTGTAGCACTGTTGGTAACAAATACTATCAACAATAACTAATTGCACATGGATATCCAGTAAATACTCACAAAACATAAATACCAAGGCATTCTTAAAAACCGAATAAAATGTTAATGTCGAAGAGCAACTCGTTAAATTTGTTAAAGTTTTATGCTCGCTAACGTTTCATGATTTACAGTATATATGGCCACATACATTATTCTGTTATGCTTGTGGACATTTGTATATGCAAGATCTTGATTACCAAGGAATTAAAAAGACAGGTCATATATGGTCTTATTTTCAATAATATGCTGAACCACGTTTTACGGTTGTTATATTTGTATGTCATTGACAGTTTTGTATTAACATCGATTTACTCCTATCCAAGTTGAAAATATACTTTGACAAGTATTATGTGTTAGATTTGTTTTATTTGGGATCTTTTTTAATGATAGATAGAACTTGCTCTTTACTACTGGTAGGAGAAGTTGCTATAAATATAGTTATTGTGATCTGTCTCAGCAATTAAGAGATTAACGTGATTAATCCTAAGTATGAGATGAAAGACGGCTGTATAGTAAATCAGTTTTCAGTACTGTCTCCTGCGCTTCTACTCTTTTGTTACTTCTACAGTCGGTTTAAACTGTTAGTAATATGAAACCGAATGCTCACATTAGTTATTTATGAACCATTTTTATGTGTACGTAGAGTAAATATATACCTAGCATTACAATTATCTATTGTTGTAGGGTATATTAGTATTTATTAAATTGGAATCATATATTGTATTTATGCAGTTCTGCAAATTTGCTGCCACTTTGGATTGAATAAGTTCTGAGAGGATACTGATATACACAACATATACAAGCACAAAATTATGGCAATGACCTGGTCATGAAAACCTTTTTGACCTAAAGGAAATTAAACATTAAACAAGGATGTACTCTTGTAACTGATTTTCTTTTGATGTTACTTTGTATTTGTGAAGTTTGAATTCAACAATTTGTCATGCAAATGTGCCACATGAGCATGTTTTAGCCAACGAGCATTTGTGAATTTGTATAAATAGTACAAGTAAGAGATTATTAGTATTTGTTAAATTACTGTTCTACAAAATGTACTGCTAGTTGGTTGTCCTAACACATATTACTTTTGATATTGTCTATCATTATGAGTGTTTGTCATTTTGTTCATGTTGTGTATTGATTTATGCATTTGTAAAATGTTTATTTCAGGATTGACTGTCTATTTGTTTACGTTTGTTGAGGTATGAACGTAAAAAATGATGTGCAAACTGTATGAATCCGCGATGCAAAAGTTTGCATATCGACTTTTATGTTCATACCTCAATGATCATAAACAAAATGTCAATCAAACCATATTAATAAATTACATAATAAATCGGTAGAGATTACATTCATTTCATAGTCTGAAATTGCCAAAAGAAAGTTATAAAGTTATAAAGTTACAAGCAAGGTGCAATAATATTTCCAACTGAAATGTATTACAGTGTTAATTTAAACTGTCAATCATGAAGCAAATTTCGTTCATTGAAGTATGAACACAATGTTTTGCATTCCCATGGACCAATCAGATTGTCGGATTGACAGTAGATTTATTTATTACATTGTAAAAGGTTTAACTATCTATTGGAATTATGGACAAAAGTCTTCCATATTTAGGATAAATGCATAATAATTATAATATGTGCATTTGTAGAGCTCGTCATCCACGGTTACACAGTGCTCTGTGCATAAGGTCTAGTTTCTTTGGTTGACATATTCGCCACGGGGCAATAAACTATTATTTTATCTCATCTTATGCTAAAGGTTTAGTTATTCCTCACTCACATTCTCTGCATGGATACTATCATACACTGATGCACTAACCCATGGAACAGCTTCTCAGTGTGACATGACCATTGTTAATATGCGTGATGTCTTGGTTTGTGTTGTAATAATATATTTTGTTTCTGTTCTCTCCGTGTAGAGAAAGCCATAGGGGCAGGCTGGGAGCAGGGACCGTCCACTCAAGTCGCCCGTGGAGGTAACGCCATTTATATCTTCTACACGTTACTATTTACACAATATATACACGCTTCTATATCTTATATATATCAAAACATTAACAGCATTTTTATGATAAAGTGTTCCATGTGTGTTTATTTGAAGTCCAAAATTTTCCTAAATATGTTTTATTGCACTCTGAAATATTTAGTCAAGTTAGAGGGCCTACAGTTAAATATGACTATTCTGCAGAGGCTGAAATGGATTTGAACTCCATTGATACATGCTATTTGATTGCAGGGTACCACAACATACCATACCATAACATACCCAAACATGGTAAGGACAGGTTATTGTAAAAATGCTGCAATGTCTAATTTCCACTTAAATATGTAAAATATATTATATATGGTATCTAGTATGTCTTGCATCCATGGTGGGTTTTTGATATCCACTGTCCACTCAGTGCTAACAAGAGTGATCTTCCCTTGACACTCTGCCATCACTACAGGTAGGTCATGCAAAGATATGAAACATTTCACCTTTTGGTATTTAGTAAATGGTACACAATACAATGGATGCATCAGTAACATAAGTCTATCAACGGATGCTGCGCAGTTACCTAGTTCTTTAAGTTTTTAATACATATAGGTCTAAAAACAATTTGTGATATTCATATCAATATTAATATATCATATACATTTCTACATACATATTTTACTCATTTATATTTAGTGATCAATACTTACAAATACCTTTTTGACCATGCACATCTGAAGTACTGGTGAAGACATTTTAGATGTATGAATGTCTTGGAAATTGGTGTTGACCTTTAGCCACTTACAATGCAATATTAGTATTTCACATATAAAATTTATTTATAATTTAGTATATGTTTATGTATCATACCTATAGGTTATCTATTAGTGAAAATGTTGTACCCATGAAAAACAAAACCTTTTAAACTGACATGTAATTTGTGATGACGTTGTCACGACAGTTGGTCTGATCATGTCACTGGGAGATCCGTGGCTCCACAACAGGAAGAAACTGTCCTCATTAAATCTATTTTAACACTGTTGACATTTGTAAGGGATTGCAGTAGGAGGTGGACATGTTTTTTCATGGATGGTTTTCCATCCGTCTATCGCAGAACAGTGGAGACAGAGTTCTCGTGTTGTCCGGAACTCGGACGGGAATCCTCCGACTCTGATCGTGTTCTGTCTGTCAGTTCCTGGAACATGTCTGAAGACGGAGCAGATGGAACACACAGAACTGTTCTGTATGTTCCGTCTGCTCCATCTTCAGACATGTGTCATCTCAATACTGAGCTGCCCCTCGCAATCAATACCAACCTGTATGGTGGAAGATCTGAAAGAGGTTATCATATTCATAATGGGTTTATGAAGAAATAACAGCTCTGAGAGAGGCCAGGTTGGGGTGCAGAAGGGTTGGAGTGGATTTATCTTAGTTCAAACACACTTTAAAAGCAATGTACATTTAGAAATATTTTTTAGGTTAGTTTAGTTCAATTCTGCTGTGGGAATCCATGGAGACAAAAGTTGATGACATTTTAAGGACCTCTCTTGTCATTTTCCAGGTCCTGTTAGAGTAATTACAATGACTGGTCCCTAAGGGATTTCTGCTTGCCGGTAGTGTGTAGAAGGTTAATACCCCTAATCACCATGGATTATGTGACAGTGCTCCGTGTAATGAGCGATGTCTAATTTCCAACTTTCCCAACAACCTCTATTTAGCCTATTTACAATTATTTATTATCCCTAAGATAATTGGAAAAGGTGATTAGTTCAAAATTTACTGTAAGATGGTTGGTTGCCATGGTAATGGTTTTGTGACATGCACACCAACAACTTTCAAGAATTTACATTTCCAAGGCAATATTGTTTCCACAATTTCCATTTTGAAGACAGTAATTTGGAGACTGGTTAAAGCCAGCATATTTGACAATCACTAAAGTACTGGCGACCATTATTGATTCGCCACTGAGAGTTGTCTGTCTTCTATAATCTGACAGCCTCCAGATCTTAGAAGCTCTTTCTTGACCTCTGCGTCTTCGACAGGAAGTGACCTCCAGTGAGGTCGGAACCAGCAATTGATCGATCCCATCATTATTTCCTTCAAAGGGTGAAGTACATTGTGCTAGTTGATGCCTGGAGAAAGCATAAACAAAGGGAATATTGAACGGTACCTTGAAAGTAGTCTGGAACAATGCCAAAAAGTGGCTTTGATTTCTCCCACAAAGTCTGCATCCTGGTTAGGTCATGTCTTCTGTTCCACGATGGTCGTTCCAGATATGTAGATAGACCTCAACAATAACCCTACATGCAGATCTCATGCTACTCTCACAACCAGATTCATTGAATATTTCATCTGCACCAACTGTTTGAATAATCGCTGTATGCTAAGGGGCAGCCAGCATTGGTAGTTAGGTTCAGTGCTTTGGATGACACTACACTGGTCTAGAACACTACTGGTGGTTGACACATGTAGAGAACACTATTAGTGGATATTATAAAGAAAACTACTAGTCATTGACAGATAGAAAACTACTAGTGGTTGACAGATAGAAAACTACTACTGGTTACGGGCCTATTATCGCCTGAAATATGGACGTTTTCCTGGATATTTTTCTTAATATGTACATCAACCTGATTATACTTACTATGGCACATGTATAGGTATAGTGCGACCTTATGGTATATTCAAAATTATCTGCGCCACTTCGGTT
>JAULBP010025520.1:0-13680 GCA_032355345.1 Lepetodrilus pustulosus
CCTTCCAAAATTACGTTCTTCGTGAAATTGACTCATATATATTTATTTCTTTTTCTCTCCTATGAACACATTCCTGGATCTCCATGCAGTGTCGCTATTATGTTTTATGAGATATATCAACAGCTATGTTACGATATGATCCACTGACTAAGACTGCTACAGATGAACTAATACATTCACACCCCACCAACTGAGTACTAGTATTCCCCGCATAGATGACGCTGGAACACTGAGACAGGATTCAAACAAAGACCTTCGTATAATATGTAGTCTAGCGCGCTACTGCCAGTGGAAGGAGCAGTATGTAGTACGACACTGTAACAATGACATTATCAATCTCAAAAAGAAAGTAGATTTTTATTTATTTATTATGTGTTGGTACCAGGTAGAATAAGATGGTTATGATTAATATGTCTTTGAAATTTTCAAAATAGTTTCCATACGTTAATAATTCACATTCTGTTATGCCGCATTCGACCCGTATGCCTTGCTTACATATTTACGTAGCTACTACGCAGTTCAACATAGAACCACATGTGTGTATTACTTGAAGTACTGATTCGCCCAACTAAATGTATGGAACATCAATTGACGTATTTTACTATTAAACTGAAGGGTTGTAGAATTAAACCGACTAACATGGAAGTTATCAAAATGATTAACGTTAATGTTTTGCATTTACGAGTGTACTGCTTTGTGAACGATACAACAACACATTTAATATTAAATAACGTGTATTGTAGTGCCCGCTTATATCTTATAAGTTGTATTCATCAACCTTATCTATCGTATTAATGTACTTTAGTTTCCGTATGGGTCCCCTAACGCCATGCATTACTCATTTAAATAGGTTATATCAATTGCCATCACGAAATTTAATGGTGTATCTTTTCTCGTTGCCAAATTATTAAACATGTTTTATGATATATCCAGCGATAGACGAGCGATATTTCTGGGAAAACTGTATCTCAATAATGGTGTCTTTACAAATGGATATAATTATTACATTGATTACAGGATGAACTTATTGGATAAATAAATATATCTAGTTTTAAATGTATAATTAGTCACCTCTGAACCTCTTAAATTCTTCATGCATAATATTTGAAGAATTTTTATTATAACGACTAAAATATTATTTCACATATCTGACATTACTATAATTTTAATAGATATGAATAAATAGAGATTAATACACGAGCTAGTGTGACATATTGAATTTACGACACGAGTTCCTTCAAAGTTGATATTATCCTGGTTTTGGATTAAGCAATATGTATTATGCTCGCCAAAGGCTCGCATAATACAATGCTTATCCAAAATTCAGGATACTGACGGTATCTAAAGACACTCGGGTAATAATCTCTATATATTATTCGTACAAAGACTTAGACTACCAACAACCCATTCTATAAATATTTATTTTACGTGTTGATTTATTACAAAATACAATGTGTAAAACTATATAACATTGACAGTACACTTTCTATGTTCCTAATTTTTTTTACCGGAATACCCGAGAGAGAAAAAACGTGTATATTTTTAATCTGTATAGTAATGAATGTGTTTTGTTGAATGTTTTATAACCATTCTGTTAAAGTCGTATTATGAGTGCATCAATAGTTATCCTCCCGGTGTCATGTTTTACACGTGTGACATTGCTACTATGATATCTACTACAGAATGTACGCTGACATCAAGCGACACTACCACTCGACCGTGAACTTCCTCCTGACAGATATCGTCGGCAGTCTCGCATTCCTCTGTGCGTGTTTAGTTGGAATTAGAGTCATCTAATGCAAATCTTAAAATAATAGTCTACTGCTCCAGTGCAAGAGCGAACGGTTAGATGTGGTTGAATTACAGTTTTGAGTTACCCATTTGTTCGCTTGCGCGGATAGTTCCCCGATACAAGATACTGATATGATATGCCGTTAATGAATCATTAATGTTAATTTGGAATGAAACGTCTCGAATACAACTACCTATTAAAATTAAATGATAATATTTCTCTAATTTTGTTTCTGTCATCTACACTGTGCATGGATAATTTCACATTGCTTGATTTATAAGTTGCATGCAATAATAATGACACGCGACAAACCCTAATGAAAGATGCGGATGATAAACTATTTTATTTTTATTAGATCTATTCCGTTGGACAGAGCTATCTAACAACGACGCTCTCTGTCTCGGAAATCCAAGTGAGTTGGAAGTAGCTCGGCCGAATATGACGTCCCATCAAAGCAAGGTCCTGCACACCGCCAAACACATGGTAGAAGATCGTGTGGGCACCGTGATGTTGTTTGACGTGCCTATAGTGTGCATGTACATCGACAATCAGGAGAGACTGTGTCTGGCTCAGATCTCCAACAGCATCCTCAGAGACTTCAGCTACAATGAGATCCACAACCGCCGCGTGGCGCTGGGTATCACATGTATGCAGTGTTCCCCCTCGCAGCTAGAGGTCCTCCGACGTACAGGCGCTATGCCGGTGTCCTCCAGACGATGTGGCCTCATCACCAAGAGAGAAGCAGAGAGACTCGTCAAGTCCTTCATAGAAGAAATCCCGCCTCCGAGACTCCCCGAAGACTTCGCCTTCAAAGTGAGTCATGCTTGTGGCTGGGGGTGCAAAGGTCTGTTCATGCCATCTCGCTACAACAGTTCCAGAGCTAAGTGCATCAAGTGTTTCAATTGCGATTCTTACTTCTCGCCGAATAAGTTCATCTTCCATTACCACAAGCTGGTCGACGGGGAGTATAAACATCCGGATGCGGCCAATTTCAATTCCTGGCGCCGCCATCTTGTTTTAGCTGACGACAATCCATCAGAAACGTTGCTGCATGCCTGGGAGGACGTCAAAGCGATGTTTAACGGAGGATGCCGCAAGAGGTTCTCCGGAGGTCATCGCTCGTCCTCCTACATGTCTCGGAGGTCTGAGGTCAGTGATGCCGCCATTGACCCTCGGTACTCGAGGCCCAGTGAAACTCCTTTCGGTATGGCCGGATACGGTGCGTTCTGCCCTCCGACCAACAGAGCGCATGCCGCCTTCCCAGGGCCAATGTTCGGGAGAATCGCCTCCTACGGGGACTACCTACGATCACTGAGTCTCCCGTACAACAATCCGTGGCCTGGGAAGCTCGACTTCACACAATCTCCTCTCGGCATGCCGCCACAAGCCAGCAAAGCCGACCAGTTTGGAATGCCAGGACAGGTTTCTCTCCCCTTAAATGTTCCTTATCCTAGAAGAGTTTGGCCAGAGTCTACTCTCGTCCCCAATGCATCTGTTCTTGATCACGGTGCATCGATGACGTCTTCGCTGCCATTGGCCTCATCACAGCCATGTTTCCCTGAGAAGATAGAGCTGGCATCTCGGGAAATTCACGCTCAGTCCACTTCCGGCAAGATCGTAGAGTCGGGAGAGGTAGAGGATCCTAGGCATAAGAGACCGCGGTCATCAATCCCGGAACCGGACAGCAGCATCGACGTCGAGAACAACGACGACGACGACGACGACGAGGTAAATATCGAGAATAAAAGTAACAATATTACTGAATGGAAATATGATAGTGATATCACTGAGACTACAGAAAACAAAGTACGTTGGCGACAATTTTAGAAAAAGTGGAAAGTTTAATGAAATATATTAATACAGTAATACTTGATTATGGTTCCGACACAACCCATTACGCTATAGATAACAATACTAAGCAACATGAATCTTACAGAGAATCGCCATGCTGGAATAGACTACGGGAATAGTCTAAAATGCATTCGTTATCTCTGCCTACTGCTAATAAATTATTGTCTAAATTGTAGAATTTGCCTGGTTAATACCGGAAAGGTTATGCAGGGTCTCTAGAGAAATACTAGAAGTTGACATTTCTATTTAATTTATATTTACTTGAGTGGATTTTTGTAAATAATTGGTTTCTGTCTAGATACACGTGACGGTTCACACGTTCCTATTATCATTGTTATTGCTATCTTTATCTTGCATTTTATTTCAGATCGAAAGCCAATCTCTACATGCCAAATTTCAAAATGATGCCCAAACAGGTAGTTATAATACGGAAACATAAATACTGTATTATATATTAGACTAGAATGTCATACTTGTGTAATATCAGTAATGTTGTTATTAATATGTTTGTAATCTATACCGATGCTATCGGGTAAATTAACGTCGATAATGCTTGGTAGAATATTAATATTGCATCATCGACATTTATACATCCCTCCGTGGACTAAAATTGGAGTTGTAGTCGAGTCAAAACTCTTCAATCACATCTACCAGATAAATGAGATAAAATAAAAATAAAACATCTTCGAGGGTGAATTAAATGTTTTAGCAATAGTTTGCTAGAGACATAAATATGTAAAGAAGCCGAAACCGAATATTATAATAATTCCACAAAATTACTCGTCGGAAATGGGTGAAAGATTCCCGCAGCGACGTTAAACTCCATATTCACTCACTCACCACAAAATTACATTACTGAGTTAGTATCGATATTCTTGACTGGTAGCTCAACCGTTAGCGTCAATAACACTTAAATTCAAAGAAGAGTGCAAATGGTGAGCAGGCCAGGTAATCTATACGATAACTCGGCAAATAGTCTGCTTCAGTTCCGGTTAAACTATGCATGTGACATCCGTCATTCCAGACAGCATCTGGTGGTTCTATTTCAGACGTTATTCTGCCGTGTGACAGCTCCCCGGAAGACCTGTATGATCTGAAGAACTTGGACACCATGCCAATAGGTACCCGTATGTTGCTGTCACGTGTACATGTTTATATTCTAAAGACCAGTAGTTGCAATGTACAATGCATACTTCTTATTATATATTATTTTACCAGATATACCCCGGAATTCAAATACAACTTCCCAGTACTTCAATAAAACTACAAGTTTTACGATTACATGATAAAATGTAACTTTGACTTAAGTAAAAAGAAAGTATGTGTATATAATTGCAAAGAAGATTTATATTATTGACTAACAACTACATGTACGTGTGGTTTTTTCTTCTCCAGACACATTACGTGACGTGGTTTACAGGGCAATAACACAGAGAAAACATGCTGAGAAAGGTCATAAAAAGATCAAAAGTATGTGTAAAATTAATATAATGACATACATGGCTATTGTTCTTGGTATTATTATAACTATTAGCAGCAGTCATCACTTTCAGATATTCACGTTATTCTTCTACTAAATTATAATCGTGGATAATTCCTTGTGCGAAAATCCACCCATCATCAGGAAAATACCCCTTGCAATTTAAAGACAAACTACCTTACATGCTAACATATAGTGAGGCTACGCACAGTTCTACGACAACATGTATAAAACTACACCTTAGCCAGATGAAAATGCATAATTCTATGTAAAACATGTCCGAGTACTCGGTGTATGCTAAATAGAGCTGTCAGTAACGTCAGAAAGTTGTGTCGCTACAGATATGCTGCGAGAGCGAGCTCTCAAGGAACTGGAAGTTCGAGAAGACTTTGCCCGTCAATTCTGCTCCATCAAAGGTAACACCATAGGCATAGCTGAAATATTGCGCCATGTTTATAGGATGGCATGTCTCCTGCATGCATAGGATACTCAGCAAAATATATTAAGGGACAGCAGCTATAGTGTTGGACAGCTTTCTACCAAACTTCAGAACTCGGCTTTTGGAACATGGTGCTATTCTTGTTCTACTGCTTCTGCGAGTTCTTGAAGAGTACCTGGAAACTGTAGATGTTTGGAAATGCTTCAGTGTTAAACTAATATAACGCTAAATGTATATCGTCCAAACATGGTACTGCGCCTTAATTAATTTCGTTGAGTATATAAGTCTAAATTTTGTCTGTGGTAGAAATACGAGATGTAGAAACAATCGTTATGTTTTCAGCATTGTCATTCCCAAAGTCAATTGTAGCATGCAATGACAATAATGAGGCATGTAATGTGCAATATAGTCTTAAAGGCATACTATCACGGCCGGTTGACCTATATAACGGACACACGAATTTGTATCTGAGACTACTTTCGCTTGATTTGTCCACCCAAAAGTTTTTATTTATACACGTATTCCCCAACACTCGATAGTTTGCAAATATTTCAGATTATAAATGAATTACGGTTACGGACCATAGTTATCTTGTCTTTAAAGCATCACCTGCTCTATTAGAAACGTGACCGTATGTTTGGAGTTATCTCCCTTTGCATAATACATAATTAAACTAGGATGCGGACAGTGAATTTGTACATTTGAGTCAACCTATCATGCGGTTGTACATTATTATGGAATGTTCCGTCTACCATACAGCAGTGGAAAGTGTGTTGTTGTTTTTTTGTAAGTACAAACATGGTTTTATGTATGTCAAGTGAATATACTTTGCAGTTGTACCTAACAACTAATCCAAAACAACCATAAATATCTGTGATATTATGCCTTTCAGAAATAGTTATTATTGTCTTGCAGAGAATCTCTGGTCTGATATAGAGAAAGAGAGATCCACTAAAGATGACGTAGAGAACAAACTCAAAGGTATGTATGTTGTATACGTTCAATGCAATACTATATACGTGTAGCTTTAATATTTTAAGAGAACTTCAATTTTAATCAGAACAAAATACACCATGAATATATGGTTATCGTATGTATATAGGCATATCATAACACTTGGGTCTGGATCTGAAGATCTGAAGATAGAAATGTAATTTGGAAATGTTTATCAAACGAATCTAGCTTTTAAATAGTCAAGAGTAGTGTGAGTATTATTGACAATACTAGTACATTATTTTCAGAGACACAGAAGCTACTTCAGCGTCTCTCTAGACACACTCCTGACACGTTGGTGTTGCCCAGCTTCAAGTGATCCTCATCTGTTGTGGACACGAGGGGTTTGCTCAGCTTCAAGTAATCCTGACATGATCGGAGCACCTTGGTGTTTCCCAGCTTCAAGTGGTCCTGGTTTGTTCTGGACACGAAGATTTGACTCCGCTTCAAGTAATCCTGACATGATCGTAACACCTTGGTGTTGCCAAGCTTCAAGTAATCCAGGTTTGTTCTGGACACGAAGATTTTACTCCGCTTCAAGTAATCCTGATCTGATCGTGGCACGTTGATATTACCCGGCTTCAAGTGATCCTCATCTGATCATCTGTCATTAGTAGGACGTGAAGACACACGTGCAAACAGTAAAGAACACGACGCCGTTGTCTGAATACTAGAGTCGTGCGTCTGCGGTTACTGAAAGGGATGAACTAAATACTCTAGCTACCAGCAGGTACCCTAACCAAAGCAGAAAAGCTTTCACATCAAGAGCCGTAAAATATTCGTTCACTTTGTACGTGAAAATGAAATATAAGGGAGGTAACTATTCCTTGACAAAGAAACTCGGAGGCGGGGATGGGGATTCGGGGATCATGATGTTTCTCAGAATTTCTGCGTATGTTTGCTGATTTACAGTGCCCAATATTTTACTTTTAAAACGTGGCATTGTGCATGTACTATTTGAAGGTTGGTTTGCTGGTAAACCATTACTATTATATACCAATCTCACTACGTAACGATTAAATTACAAGTGAATGTGGTCCAGACAACCATTGTACCGTGTATGTCTATTTTTTATTTTATTTTTTTTATTATGATAATCCCACTGCCACACTCAACCCATTCCCCACCAATACATGGTCCTAGCATAACTGAACTTTTGCTATGAATTCTCTGTTAGGTAATTTTTTTCACAAAGTAGTCTAGATATTCAGAAAACAGTTGTTATATGTTTATGATGTACAATTAATGTATTGTATACCTCTCTTGTATCAGAAATTCTTCTTCAAATACATCATTAAAATGTTAGTGTTTGTGCATACAATGGCATGTCATTAATGTGTGTATATACTGTGACTGACAGACAGACAGACAAACACACACACACACACACACACACACACAGATATATATATATATATATATATATACGCACATACACGCACTTACGCATGCACACACGCATACACATACACACACATACACATATACGCACGCACACATACATACACACACACACACACACACACACACACACACACTGTCTTGCCTATGGTCCAGCTTGTTCACTCCACCCCAAGAAACTTAAATGAACCTACCTACCCACGCACCCTCGCTCTCTATGACTTCCCACTCTCACACCACCGCTCATACTCCTAAAACCCACTAGCCCCACCACTGGTTAGATAGTAATACAACAACTAAACGTACTTGACTTTTCAACCACTAGCGCCAACACTGGGTATACGTGTACTACTACTAGTACAACAACCGTACTAGACTTGTACTTCATCGTACTCATGTTTCTGGTTCAGTGTATTGCTGTATTAATGTAGGAACATTGGTGGGAAGGAGACCGTGTTGCTGGTATCAGATTCATCCAGATGTACATATATTCCAGAGGCTTTGATGCTCGTTTAATTTAGGTTGTCCGCTACCTCTTATAATAACTCTAATCAGAAAGCCAAATTGGTAATCACTGTAATTACTTTAGTCTCGCTGTAATTCGGGTGATTACACGGACTACTACACACAAACGACTATTATCCGCCGTCTGCAGCCGAAGCTAACCGGAACAGACACGGGCTCATCGCTACCGATATAGTAATCGATTACCGATTTTCATCGGACGGATGGGTTTTGCAAAGTTTCTCGTCTGCACGCTACGCGGGTTGTTCTGTATACACGTGGCCAGGTTGTAGCCTGCTGTTTGTCCACACTGTCACTGTGCGTGTATTTCTGTGTTTTGTTTGTCTACATCATGTTATTGAGTTGATGTATTTTTGACATTCAGAATGTCTTGTTATGTATTTTTGACATTCAGAATGTCTTGTTACTGTATTTGTTTTCATAAAAAACACACCACATAACGACCAGTTTCATATAGTATGATTATTGATATACATGTATTATGTATCTGCGTGTATATCTCTGACATTAAAAGGATGTTTCACCTTATGTACATGTGCATATGACCAACTCATGTTGTTAATCCTGATACATGTGACGATGTGTCTACAAACCGAAAGTAAGAAACAACAGTGTTACAATGGAGGCTGATGTTTGCGAAGTAGCGAGGAAATTGATGAATCCCAATAAAAAAAATCAAAGCAGTAAAAGCAAAGATCTTAAAGGCATAATGACACGGATATTTATGGTTGTTTTGGACTAGTTCTTAGCTAGTACATTCATTTGACACACATAAAATCATGTTTATACTTCCAAAAACGTTTCCTTCGCTGTATGGTAGCCTGAGACACTATTCCATTCCAACCCCACGATATTATTTACGGTAGACAATCTGAACGTGGTCGTATTTCATTTTGCTTCATTATATTTATGCAAAGGGACATAATTCAAAGTGGTATGATAAACAAATATTGTTAATGGTTCGTTTCCTATCTTAGATCAGTTGAGACAAGATTATTAATGTTTCATATATAATATGGAATGTGTGATAACTATCGAGTGTTGGGGAATAAGTGTATCAGTAAATAACAACCTTTGGGTGCACAAATCAAACGTAAGTAGTCTCCGATAGAAATTCGTTTCACCATTATCTAGGTCAACCATCTGTGATAGTATGTCTTTAAACGGTCTCGTATAACAAATATAAATCCTTTTATTTGCCTCTGCCTGGGGATTCCCCTCACGTGATCAGCAGTGTACGCTGTTATTGGTCCTCTGTAAGACGGTTGAGAGGTCACGCACTCCTGCTCACCTAGCAGTCTGTGTTAATTAACAAACAGATTGCCCCGAAAATTAGCTGATTTTTCGATAGCAGATCATTTGGAAGAAAATCAATCGCTGTGCGTGGTGTAGGATCATCAGTTCTGTAGGTTTCTACAATATGAATTGTGTGCTTGAGTCACTTTAACTAACTTCAACATTCACGCCAATGTTCCTGAATTTAGTTTACATCAATCAATCTCCTACAGAGAGTTAGGTGTGTATTGGCAAATATTCCGCCGTGTATGGCGCGAGGTGGTTCAAGGGCAACTAGAACTACACAGTTCAAGCTGTCAGAGTTGTCAGATCAATCTACTACGATCCTTAATGGGATAAAGAAAATGTCACATTGTAACATGAAATACACAAACCGTTAACGATTTTACTAAGCCAACGGAAGAAATAGAAATTATTTATTCAAAAGGTTCAATAAATCTATTGTTCGCACTTTGAGTGAAGTATAGTTTTCATGGAAATATTGAGTGTAGAAATAAATGTTGGCGCAAGCATGCACGTACAAGTAATGCTGGACGTAGACATGCAATCTCTAACCATTTCTAAATAGACAATAATGCCCACTAATTAAAACATGCACTCACTAATTGGAGTCGTGCAAGGTGAGCAATAACTATACACTATACTGTAATATCTCACACTATACTGTAATATCTCACACTATACTGTAATATCTCGTCATCCAAGAGATAATTGCAACTTTCAAATCGAACGCGATGCATGTGATTTAAGAAATCCCGACAGTACTCGATGTGAAGTTTTGATAAATGGGCAATTTAAAGTCTTAAGTAAAAGTGAATTCAGGCCTAACGCTGGAACCATGGCGGTTCCCGTCGCGGTTTCGTCGCACATATCATTCCTTATGTAAACGCATGATGTGTTCACATCTAAAACCGCGCAGCGGAGCGGTTTCTCGCACGGTTTAGGTGTGAACGGTTCATGCGTTTTCATAAGGAGTGATCGGTGCCGCGAAACCGAGGCGCCGCGGTTCCCGCATTAGGTCTGTATGCGTAACGCGTCAATTGTACTCCGGGGGACGGTATCCTATAAGTTTAGTATTTAAAATAGACTTAAGTCAACAAACACTAACTTTGTTACATATTTTGACTAAATGTTCTGCATTTGGTTTAGTCTGCAATTTTAGACTTAGTTTCCGTAAAAATATGTTGAAACTAAGTTTGTTTGTTTTTTTGTTTTTTGCCGACATCAATCAATTACAAATATAAGCTGTATATATAATATAGGATATCGCCCCAGAAATGTACTGGCATTTGTAAACTGAAAACGCTATGGAATTCCTTCCTTTATATGAATACGCGTTCCCTTATCAACGTAAACATAGCCTTCAATGAATAATAACGATAGTGAATTTATATATTTTATTGAAGTAACACATTGATAAAGCTAAAATATCAACTGTACATCATAACCGTTATAGGATACTAGTATACTATGATTTCCTATTTCACTTATTTCTTATTTAGATATTGAATATTTGTATTTTCTCAAGCTTTAGACAGCATAAACAGGAAGTACTTCACAGTGGATCATTATATTGATATAATGTGTTTTATCTTGTTACGTAGGCTGTGTTGGCCCAAATGTACCGATAGCGTGACTAGTCTCCGTCCACGGTCCATGCCTAGGTCACCTGACCAGCCAACAGCCAATGGAATCAAGCTACGATAGTAAGTTAACGGTCATGTCAAACTATACACATATCGATATGATATCTCACCTATGGTACAACATCAGGGACTATCAACATAAAACATAACACAACAGTGCATTGGTCCATTGCATTCTGGAAAATAACATCCATTTTGTTTAAATTCGTTGTAGTAGCATCTTCACAACCATGGATATTGGAACATTTCCAAATGTATTTACAAGCTTAGTAGAATTCATAGCAAGTAGGCGGCAATATTCTTTTTCTACAAACGTCATGTGTACAAGTAACACAACACGGTTTTGTCAATTACTGGTATATCAGATTTCATAGCGGCCACGTTGTCGTAATACACTCTAACATTTAATATATTTATGTGTTGCCAAAACATGAGTGCACAATACCTTAGTGTAGGTAAAATAGTTAATTCTAAATTTAGTGTGTATTTTCCAAAAACAAACAAAATAAAAACATTTAAATTGACTATAAACACAATCATCAGGTAAAGGTATGTCAAATTGTAGTGCACACCAATCGTTGTAACTATAAACCTCGTCAATGTATTTGAAAAAAATAGTCTAAGATGATAAATTTTCTTATAACGCAAATGTTATACATAGAATATTCAATGTGGCATGTCCTGTTGAAGAAAGTATGTTTAGTATTGATTGGAGCATCGCGTGTAGCCATAAGTGGGCGACATGATAATCCACCGTTAGATCACAGAGTGATCACTTGCCTCCTCTGGTCGATAGCGTCTCGTGGTGCAGGGCCAAGGAAGAGGATGGGATCGACATCAGAATGAGGGATGCGTTGAAATTGAACCTAGAAAATATCATTGCTGATCCCACAAGCCAGTGAGAGTTCCAATACTGGCTTTAACGTTCCTCAACAGGCTTACACGTTAACCCCCATAGAATCGTCTTTGACCACAATATTCGTACCATTTCGTGAGGTTTGGTGTTTTTTTTTAGGATAGTAGTATGTTTTTTTTAATTATTCAGATTGTACGTAGCATAGGGTAATTTCAGTAGAAAACAGCTGACATACAATATGTTTTAAGTCTGTAGATAATGTAATAATATTTAAACCAGACTGTTGTAAAGTTTCCCGGTTTAAAAATATGTAGGCGCTACTTCAAAAGAGACCATTCGTTGGAGTCCCAACACTATATGCATACGGCCGGTTGACGGCAAATTTTGTTTTAGATGTTGACCTTCACAAATCGACAACACTGGAATCTCATTCACGGCACCTTAGGTCTCATCTTCATCTCCGACTTCCTGAGGGAATAGAACTCGGACTTCTTCCACGTGTACCACACCACACCGTCGGCGAAGGTGGTGCGCGCCTGAGAGTACCACGCCGTGTGGAAGACGCCGTTCAGGTTGCTGGAGTAGCAGCTGTTGAACCACCATCCCCCTTTGTTCTCGGCCGCGCAGTGACGCGTGTGGAGGTCGTTGTCGACGTCCTCGGTGCTGAACGCCATGTTGTCGTGGTAACCGAGCGAGTCCCCTGCGTCTCCTTGGTAACCACTGATATGAATCCGATAGTGATTGATTTCGTCCTCGATGGCAAATGCGTTGTATTCCGCGTACGCTTTGTTTCCTTCCCAGTCCCAGATGTCCACCCGCAGGATGTAGCTCTTCTGTTTGCTCATCAGATGGATGAGTTGATTGCCGAGGTAGAACTCAGCGTAAGGGTTGCCGAAGCCGTGTTTGTACTCCATCCAGCGTCTGTTGAAGTTGAGGAGGCCGTCGATGCGGCGTTGTAACATGGTGTAGCCGGTCTTGTTCACCATTTCACATTAGGCTGACACCATCATCGAGGCGCCGAGGGGTTTGATGTTGTACAGTCCGCTTATCCTGGAACCTGCCTGGTATATTTCATGACAATCTGCAAAGAAGAAGCATCAGTTAACCTTCTTGATTAAGCAGATCGAGAGCAAACGAAGACCGGAATAGAAGCATTGAATACAATAGAGATATGAAGAACGATCTATTAATAGTGTCGTATTTCGCCTGGGAGCATGAAAAACATGCATGTATTGACACGAATTAATGCTCAGATCACGTATTCGTATTAATAAGTGACCTGAGGATTAGTTCATGTCAATAGAGTTCATGCCATTAGTATGAAACTGCAACCTGCATGAGAACAGTTGGAGGCAATGCAACTGTAAGAGTAATGGAAACTCTAACTCGCAACTAACTATG
>JAULBP010025631.1:0-13672 GCA_032355345.1 Lepetodrilus pustulosus
ATGGTAATATTAATATGTTTAACGTCATATAAACATTGCAATAATACCCTTTTTCTTTTCGAAAGATATTTTATAATGAACAACACAAATACCAATAATAGAAAATAGATTTAATGAAGGAATTGCAATGTGAATACTAGATGATGCAGACCAATTTGGGTGATGTAGGGGTTGGGGAAGTTTCACTGTTTCAAAGTGAACTGTATAGATATGTCAAAGTAATGTTTCCCATTGCAAGATCACACATAATATATCTACTATAAATACCATTAAAAGCCACTAAACGTATAGGCCTCAGGAAAGTAGTTGAATCCTGTATATAACTATTTCTTGTGAGTAATGGACTGCGTTCAAAGCTGACTGACATGCACTTAGCAATAATTAGTTAGTTGACTGAAATAAACACGTCAAACAGTACATTTCTCGTAGACAATTACAATAGCAAAAACTCAAATCATTGGCGGCTTTTTTTCTTTTCTAGATTACTAGTATGTATTTAAATCCGTAGTACAGTATATGAAGATATATACAAATATAATGTGCTTGCTCTATTATGCGTATATTATGTATAAGTTCTGGCACATTATCATCCTCGGTATTTGCATCTAATGTTATATCTATTCATATTTACTAAGTAATAGTCCTTAATAATAGTACTTTAATGCCGTGTTTGTTCATACATCTAATCATTTCGTTTTCCTAATCTCCGTGTTGAATCGTTCGTATGTTGTTATACTTATACACGACGTGCCAGATAGGGCCGCTATCTACAGGGTAAAAAAAAATGTCCGCTTCATCTTTCTGATTGCCTCAATCATATTTCCCAAACAAACCAGAGCCCTTCCTATATGAAACACATTTGGCGAGTTTTCACAAGCTTATCCAGCGATCTGGGGCTGATGTGAGTGTCAGAGGCTTATCTGTATAAGTGTCAAGTATTACAGGCTAATTTCCGTGTTTTCCTACAAATACAAATCATACGCACAGCAAACGAGTGACTAGAGCGCCCTAACTGAGAGGATCATATGGACTAGCGACTTCATAGTTTAAATAACCCCCTGCTTCGTATAGATGTTTTACGTTTCCTATTTCAAGTCGCTGTGTTGGACGTTGAGTGCAGTTTGAACATATAACTAGGATATTCATGTCTTGCATATACAAGACTTGTATTGTTTATGTGCGATATGCTTTTCATCGGGAAGTGATCTTCGTACAGTTTGGTATTGTATTATGTAATTTCTGCCATAATTGAATTGTAGTTTCTTAGTAAGTATGTAGATATTATATACCACTTTAGAATTATGTTTTCACAGATAATATCATAAGGGACAAAGTAATTATACATACTGGGGAAAAAATACTGATTTCATTGATGTTATTGTCAGCGCAGATGGTGCTTGTTCGATATGTATTTATATTGTATTACATAATAAAACAAATTATAATTATGTAATTTGGGCCGGAAGACGAAAATTCAAAGTGAATAATGTCTGAACAGTCATATATGACATGGAGCATAATTATGAATACGAAATGTAAAAAGGTGCATTAAGCAAAATTTCTAAATGCCATTTATTCGCATTTAATCGTCACTCGTTTCCTCTCTGTATTACGTTTCAAACTCAAACAAATGTTAAGATATCCTGTAATTTAATGATACACGTTATTTGTGCTTGTTACGAGAGTTTGTCTCGACGATGTCCCCGCCTATAGTGACTTCCATCAAAAGGCAGTTTGTCTGGCCCAGTGCTGATGAGAGTCTGTCAGCTTTAGAAGTCACGATCAAACTAGTCGGCCTGGGTAAGTGAAATGGAAATGTGGCATTCAAACAAATGTATAAGAGTTTTGACAAGCACACAAGCCCCTATGAGCTATCAACTATTCTTTCAATACTCAGGCAAGGCTTCACTAAATTACCCCATGTAGCATTGTGAATTATATTCGCTTCGAATCGACGTATGAATGCCTTAACCAGTGCCCTGGGACAAACACAAAGAGTGGGATTTGAATTGCCACAAAGAGTGCTTGGGAATGCCTTGAATACTGGATGTGTTCTGCGGTGCGGGTAGACGAAGCGTACACACACCACGTACCCGCTGATATAAGCAACGAATATGGACTAAAATAATGTATTAATATTATGCAATGATGCAGCACGCAATCCAGCTCTTTGGTTGCCATTGGTTAGTCGGGTTCCGAGCAGAAGGTCACGTACCAGAACGACCATCCCTGAGCCACGATGTATGTATTCATAATTCACTTTATAGATAGAGATACATTGTCAGCGACCAACGGAATGCCATTATAGCTTAGATAGTTCCAATCAGTGCTCGGTAATCCCCGGACCGGTAGGTAAACAATCAAACGTGGTACCAATATCTCGTAGACAGTTACAACCATCTCTCGGTAAATTCCGGTAAGCGGTCAAACGCGGTGCATTATGTGAATACTCGGTACATTCAGTGCTGCCAATGTCATCAATTGCTTACCATTACCATTAAGCACTGTAAATCGCCTCCATTTGCAGGTATGAATACCATGGATCTGTTCATAATTATATATATATTTTTTTGGAGGACTATTTTCATAGGTCACGTTTGTGGCTTATATCCAGATATACATTGAACTACTCTGACGTTTCTTATGGCAGCACTTCCATCCCTACCTGGCTCACTATATGTAATATTAATATCGGCCTCATTAAAGGGATGCATGACAAATTAGCCACAGGCAATGCTAGCGTTCTCGCAAGCAATTTATAGCATATTAATGTACATTGAGGACGGCGTTAATGACTTGTATGAATTAGATTCCAGCGTTCTTTATCTCGTACAGGCCGTAGCTTAAGACGTGTCAGGTGTCGGATACAGAGAAATAATGGTCGAATATATATGGATGAAATCCCGGTCTGTAAGCAATAACAACGTCAAGCATTGCTTAATTATTGAAAATGACACATTCCAGATCTCTTGCAGCTTCTATAAGGCTGGTCAAATCGGGCATAATTAATGTTCTAAAACACCTGTAGCTGACGTATATATTATGCATGAATCGTCAAATGAAAAATCAATGTCATGTTTCAATAATTAGGAGGGAATGTATTAGATTGGTTTTCGTGTAATGTGCCATTTGAAATATATACAGTACATCGATTTTTATTCCCACAGTAAAATGATATTATTTGGAATTGTTTATTGGTCCGAAGAAACGTATTTTCTTCAATATGACACATACCGTTTTACATTTGTGAATATAATTACTAAGGGAAGGATGGAGATAATGAAAGAATGAGAGAGTGAAGGAAGGAGAGAATGAAGGAAGGAGAGAATGAAGGAATGGGGGATGTAAGACTGTACAGTATTCTGAACAGTATTACAGTTTACAAAATCAAGGCAGGGGCAGAAATTAAGGATAGTTCGCACATAATACGCACACCCCATACGTTATGATAACGGCAGATCCCAGAATGCATTACGAGGAAGTTGAAGGTGTTAACATTCCTCCGCCCTGTCTGACACGCTTATCCCATGATCCTTTGCGCTAATTATAATGACTTCCCTACTTCTGAGTCTACAGTATACAATGGCGGAGGCCATTCAACAACACATGTAACAGAATGATAACTGCATTTTTTAGTGACATATTATCGTAACAACAAGTAACGCGATTTAGCACGTGCATGCCATCTGCGTTGGAACATGCACTCCGCATATGCCGGTATGTTCGATGATGGAGGAACTATCAAAATACCGAAAAACAGCTCGTGCTGATTATAAATAACGTTATATCCCGGTTTTCACGGTCGCTCGTGGTTGAATCTGCCACAAAGTCAAAGGAAAACTCATATTATCTCATAGAGATAAATGTTAATTCAGTGTAAATTTTATGATCATGCAGCCAAAGCCAAACTACGAATCTTAACCACATACCCCAGAACGCAGCTGCTCTCGACATTTGCACGTCATAAACTTACTTTAAACGTCTGTTAGCGTCTTAATAGCAACATGTCGTCGGGATCAATTGAGTTAGAATTTTTATTAAGTAATTGATCATTTAAGGGAAATACATGTCATAATTTGTCAATGTGAAATATATTTAAATTTTAAAGACACAATATAGATCAACACTGCCATTATGGCTATGTTATTCTCTTAAAATCAAAACAAAATGTGCACATATTTTCCGGATATAACCCACCACTCATTGGGAATATTCGCTACGTAAATTGTCATCTCGGTAACATCTGGATGGTCATAAAGACCACATTTTATTAAGCTGTAGCCGCAATAGCAGTGAACATTTGTATTCAATGCCACTTGGCAAGAGGTGACTGGTTCAGGAACAGCTGTCCACCTAGCAGCTCATGTTCCGTACGGCACCATCGTACATACGACCGACAGTTTTTAAGTTGGAAATAATCGTCCATGAGACGATATCCAAAACTGATAAACTTTGTAAAGTATGTTCAGGTATAATCTACAATGTATTCGATAAACTCCAAGCACCGCCGTACAGTACCGGCGCGTGTAGGGAGCTTCCGGTGTGCTGCACTCGCTGACAAGGTCGTACTTCCCTTGGATAAAAAAGATTATTGAATTATCGGTTTTCAGACTGAACATTTCTGCAAATGAAAGTTCTGACTAGATATGCTGGATGGATATATTTTATACACATTGCAAGACGGTAACATGTACGTGCCCTCTAAGTCCGTGGGTTGCACCATGATGATCTGCAAATGAATTCCATGCGTGCTTACATCACGAGGCACATTACATGGCTAATTTGCCGCTCAATGTCTATAAAAAAGAAGTTGAGGAAATTACTATAGATCATAAACGGTCGGTTTGAAAATTCAGATATGAAATAAGCTTTCATTAATTTTCTACGATATTATGTTAGGCCATTTCATTAGGCGTGTTCATGACCTTTTTCTTTCTGGCAGTAATTCTAAACGGTATCAGTTCACTCGAAGGTTAGGCAGTTCATGTTGAAGCTCAGTATACACACTCATATTGGAAATCTAGCCATTTGAGCCCCGGCACATTCTAAGAAGCTATCCAGTACCCAGTGCATAACCCCGCGATGTGAGTTCTCTCTATGTCTTCACACCTTATCAACTGTCGTCAGCTGGATGTTACAGGGGTACATCGGTTCATTGTACCATGTATCCCGTGTAGGTTAAAGGGTTCAACCCTAGTCAGTGTCGTGATAGTTTAAACTATAGTTTTAGCGTACAGTTGTTCGTATATTATTTACGAACGCTACAGAAATATCCTCATCTAAATTAGCCTCGCGTTCTATTGACATATATATCTGATGGTTATTAGTACGTGGAAATTAGATGAGTGTAGAGTTTTAACCAATGAAAGAGCTTGTCTCAAGACACTTTGACATTTACTCCGTGTTGTAGGTGCCACACATCCGTCAGTGTCAATCCTAGACCATGTCATAAGTCAATCGTTCCTTCCTATATGCTGGCTAGCCTTTTCACCTCTATCTCTATTTATCGCTTTAGTTCAGAACTGCTGGTTCAAAACATTTTCTATAGGGTTGTTCACTCCATTGTCAGAGTACTACTGTCGACTATCATTGAAAGCAATGGTTACAATGGCGATGGCAATATTTTACAATAACCCTTGACACAATTCACTTTCATCTTGCAATGTAATGTGAATGCCTTGTGCTACCTTTAAGGTGCCATATTTACCGACAATATCGACATTGATAGAGTAATTGACATCCTCCTCGGCATGCTTGTAGTATGTATAAAGAAGCTCACATTCCACACTTGTATGTGCATGTCTTGTGGTGGATTCACTATATTTATTTTGCTATAGACAGCCAGGCTGGCAATATTCAAAGAAACAGGTTCACCGTTGTTACATGAAATGGTTGTGTACTTCCGACTTCTGTAGCTATCATTGAAACTAAAATACTCCTATACCCGAAGTCTCCGTCGTCTATTAAAGGTAATACAGGTAGTGGAGAAGTATTAACTCGTAACACAGTACTATTGACACTAGTAATAAAGAACAATCAATAGTATATAGCTTAACATGCTAGTTGACAGGGATAAAAATAATCACGATCTGTCAAAACCGAAAACTGGTTCTTCTTAAGACACAACTGGCGTGTTCTTTAATGTTCCACTGCAGTTGTCAATGGTCTGTATTGGACTGTAACCCTAAGGTCAATAAACACCTTTCCCATTCAAGATGTCCCAATGCTGTCTTTGAAACCTTTGAATGCACGTGTCTTTCTGTCCAAACAGAGGCTCCGGCAAGGGAGGTTACTGGGACACATCTCTTATACCCATACAAAAATGTTTTATGTCTGTTTTTGCTATTAGTAAGTACGTTACCATCTGGCTAAGCTCTTACTGAGTTCACACTATAGTATAGTGTAGCATGCCAGTCTGTGTGTGAGAATCGCCACCAGGCTCCTTTTGTTGCCGGGCCGTACACACGGGCATCTGAATACTGAGGTATTGCCATGCCATTCAGTTATCATCCATTATGAGTTTTACCCAAAACCAGTTCAGATACCATTGAATATAATACAGAAATAGTTTTAATGTAAGAACTAAAATATGAATAACTGTGCCATTATCGCTGTTAACCTTTTCGTTTGATTAGGTTGTTTTCTCTGGCGTTTATACTGGTTTCAATGTAAATTATTATCCAGTGATCACTGGCCATGATAAATGTTTTGCCCGCACTAACTGCTTTTAACAAAGAGTTGGCCTATCTGAAGGTTTCAGTGTAAAGTATATGTAGAGTTTTTCGCGGAGAATATTCTTAAGTACTCCGAAGCGATGGGGACACGCACTGAAAGGCGGGATGTTGGCCTGGGTTCTACTCAATGTTTCTTAGATGTCTTGTCTAGATCAGCTCATCCCAACGACCTACTCCTCCGCCTACGTGCATATTTCATTATGCTTTTCAATGTACGTTTTATTCATTTGCGAAAAGCCGGTTGTAACCGTGGACTTTCCCGCCATTTGGTTGCGACTAGCCCAGGGGGTAGGGTTGTGTGCAATGAAGGACGTTTGACAGCCATCTGCTGAATCCATTAACAGCACTAGTGTAGGAGGAAGGTACGGGTTTTTTTTTCTCAGTTAACACGTGAAACAATAGTGACACTGCGCAAACATGTGCTCATTTTCACGTGAGATTCACGCACGTCGTCTAATGGCGAAGTTCGTGGATTGGGATAGATATTGAGAAGCTGAGGATTCAAACCTTGGAATATAGTCTGATCCCATCCACCAAACTCATTCTGGAATGTAGGACCTCTGCCCCCATCTCAACAGCCCAGTAAGTTTGCCGCGCCTCATATCCCGTCAAGCGTCGCCATCTAAAGCGAGAGTGAAGCGTTTGTCGATATGAAAGCATGCTCACTCTTGCGTGGCGTGTGTTAATATTTAGGTCATCGGTCTTCAGATGCGAATCGCCGACATATTGGCAGGCGAGGTCTGATTCGCTCTGTCAGTCCGCCTGGTAGACAGAGAGAGTCGGGCCGCTCGCACCTCGTGTCCCGCTCCAGAACTCAGCCGTCCAACCTTCAGTCGGGACGTTCCGTCACCTTGGTCACAACAGGTACTTACACATTGGTGCAGAGCTCCGAGTTGCGCCCATCCCCAAGTACTACATCCTCGCCCGCTAGTCCCGGATAGTATTTCACGGCAGAAATAATTTGATCAAGCCGGCCAGGCAATGCGTTCGCCGATGCCGTGTGCTTGCATGCTGGGGCTGGTGATGTAGTGACGAGGTACCGTATACAGGGAGACGGCTAGATCTCGTGACCTGGTCAGACGTACCCAGGGACGCTTCCTCCAACAGGTGATTGTCTTTATTAATGAAACTCATTATTATTTCAGGTAGATGCTTCCTCTGTTGGGCAGGGAGTGGATCTACGGACGAGTCTTGCTGACAGACGGAAGGAAATCGGGCTGAGAGCGGACCTCTCCTCTCTCTCTCTCGGAGCAGTCCGCTGTCCTTGGGTTTCCAAGGAGACTAATTCAACAAGTTGAGATTTCTCGTAAAGTAATGGGTATTTGTCCCGTGTCGGGCAGAGTCTGTGAGAGAGGCCCAGTACGACAGCGGGCGGATTGGACATTAAAGTCTGGCAGTATGTCGTCCCCGCGCTGCTGGACACTGTTTTGTGGCCACGTCTAGGATATTTCCATAGTCCACATCTGCAGATACAATAGCTGGACTATTTCGGATTATTTGCTTGCGGTGTTTTTGGCTTCATGTGAATTACCTTTGATGCGAAAACATCCGCCGGTTTATACCCCCACCATTGGACATAAATGGAATATATACCCGACTCTACATTACGGGCCACACGAATTCCGGACAGCTTCACACCAGCGGATGATGACGAAGACGAAGGCTCTGTTTATGTCTTTGGTTATCTAGCTGTATGATTGGTGCGGAAATATCATAAAGCTAGGTTACCAAAGGCAAAAATGGTAGCCATATTCAACCAGCTTCATCAAAACAGGTGTGGTATAATTATTATATTGAAACATTTCATATGCATCTAACCTATCCAATAAATATGGAAGAGAATATTATATATAATAATATTGAAATAAATATATTTTTCAACATTCGTAAATATTTCATAGTAAATTATTATAAGTGTATTAAATTGAGTTAATTTTGGGAATTTTCTATTTTCCAAAATAATATTAGTTAGTAATTGTTAATCAAAATTAACATGTGTACGTTATTTACTACTCGATTTTCTAAATTAATTATTTTGAATAAATATGGGTAACCTATATCTTCGTGTTTGTGTCGCTTGTTTTGTCTTTGACAATAATTATTGGCTATATATTCTTCAACATCAACAATTCCAAATGAACGAAACACATGTATTTGTCTATTATAAATTATTGGTATTCAAAACGAATATGTTGAAAATGTGAAATATTCACTATATTTATTCAATTATTTTTATTTCACCATTTTCTCCGATAGATATCAAATTAACGAAAACAACGACGTTTTTATAAAATAATATATAGTTAATTTGCTAGCCAGAATCAACACCGGGATGTGTTAAACTGTCAGTAGAGGAAAGGTACGGGGAGTTTCACGGACAAGTCAATTTATATAGCGTTTGAGGGAATGGCTACACTAGCGTTTAGAAAATATATCCTGCAAGTGTTTTGGCAGCTGCCGGGCTCCACGCCGAGGGAACTATACACACCGTCCTCTCGCAGGAGATTAGAAGATCTTTAACAGGAAATTACTTTCTGGTATAATGGACAATATGCGTCAGTTGAACAGAGTGTTGTTGTAGTCTGACAAGCACATCAAATAGAAACATGATTATTTTTTTAAAAATCAAATTCGTATTTTTCATTGTTCTTTTAAAATTTATTTAAATTTTTGTTTCACGAAAGGGGGTACCATTCTCCTTCTCTATCATTTCTCTGAAACGAATTTCAACGAAAGTTGTGTTTAAGAAAACGTTTTCCCAATTGAGCAATTCAGGGTGCCTCGATAAATCATGTTGAAGCAAGTAACATCTGTGCTGTGCAAAGATATTGATATGTGTGTCGGGCTATTCAACAGCGATGAAAAAAATATATATAAAATCTTCAAAGACAGTTTCGTCCCACACTTTATAACTTCCTGAGCTGCGCATCTGAACAGCGCAGGAGCGGCAACATCAAAGGATATTTGGATCATAAGCCACATGTTATGTATGATATGGACTGGAGCCGTTGGCGCTATCTCATTGGCTTAAGCGCTATCACGTGGTCATGTCGATTGCATCAACCCCTTTTCATCCATCATAAGTGTGTCTATTTATAACATATTTGACTGGCAATTACCCTATCCTCGGCGGTGCAGAGCCAGTTTACATTGACATTCACTTCCAGGGGATATCCCTACACAACTGCAGGAATAATTACTGAGACGTATGCTGGGAAAATAATACGTACTGAATGACCAACGTATGTCACAAACTCTGAATCACACATTACGGCATTATAGAAAATCATAGCACAACAACCATTTTAATTAAATTATTGCTGAGTTGGTGAAGTATGAATGGAGATAAATTAGTGGAATATTTTTCAGTGTAAATTATTATCAAATGGATTTAGATGGTTAATTCATTCTCATTGTATTGCGTTTACTGTTGCAAATCGTTTTTATTATAATGTACGCTTCCGTTTGGGTTACATTAAAAATACATTTTCTCAGGTTATTTTCTTACAAAACTGCATCCTAAATATTAGTCGAGGTAATAACTGACCCGCAAACTAAAACAATACTATTGTAGGATCTCTTCGTGTTACGTAAAACTGCACAAAAGCATGCACAAGTCACGTAGATAAATTAATATACAGCGGATATATCGTTTTTTCTAACTGAAAATATCCCAAATGAATTAATTAGCAATAAATATAAGCAAGTGAAATCATCATAGAAATGATTGACAATAATTTATGCAGACAGATGTTATTTACGTTTGACAAAGTAAAATTGACTCTTGGGATTTTGTCAACAAATTCTATTTTGTGAAGCAATTCTCTAATTGACAAATTGTGCCTAATCATAACCATTGCCTCTCCTTTTGATGCGTTTTAAATCAACGACGCAAACGCACGTGTTCGACTCCTGGCCACTCCCCCCCCCAGTACTTTGTTTCTCTATGTGATAATTCAATTTTACATCAAATTTAACATAATTGAGGCGCCTGAGTAGAAACTCATGTATTTAAATTGGATGATATTTCAGCAGCGTATAGAAGACGGGGAGAAACTAGAGAGCCTTTTCAGTGATATTCCAGTGATTAAATTCAAGTCGACTTTGATGTTTAAATGGGGCAGAAGTGTTTCAATGGGAACAGCGTTTGTGCTCTGTGTTCCCTGTTTGTCTCCTCTATATAACGACTCTCCACATTACCACTCATAATACAGAAATACTTCCACAGCACAGTCGCTCAAAATAGCTTCCATATGCAGGATTATATAGGATAACAAAAAATCACAGGACGAAATTATGAAACGATATTTTAACACACGCACGTCCTCTCTCTAGATCTTAGTAAAACTCATCTTAGTAAAGATCTCGTCAACCTAGATATAAATTGTTAGTGCTGTATTATTAATATACACGGGTGCCGGGATGAGGTTATACGCAGTCTGGGTGTGTATATATAGTACAGAAACAGTGATTTACTAATAGAAAAAGGTCACAATCAACTGCTTATAAATAATTGAAGCATTAAATATTAGAACACACGTGACAGATCATTAATGAACTACGATGGATGTAATATCCAACAAATTTAATATGCATTAATAAGTGTATTATGTATTATTGCTTTCACTGGATATAAAAGATCTGCCTGTTGGTATTTAAAATACAGCAACATAATGAGAATACCGACGGGTTGGAATGGCTGATATTTTCATAACGTACCGCCTTGTCACAGTTTGCATGCATGATTAATATCGAGAACCAGGTTGTTCAATTTGATTAATATCGAAAGCCGGGTTGTTCGACATGTAATAACATGGAAGAATATTAATACTTGACCAAAAAATGACAACGAATGATGAATTGGCGACGAGACTGATGGCCAGACACGAGGAAGTGGATGATGCTAGATCACTATCATTCAAAGTCTGCAATATGTATACGTGTGTGACTGATCCGCATATGACATAACGTCATCTACAAAATTACGCATCCACACATCTGCCGCAGATCCTGTGATTAAACATGCAAATATGTATTCTACATAATACAACCATCAAACAGATTCCTTTAACCGGAAATATTTGAGACATCTTCTTTTTGTGGAGCTTCAATCTCACTTATGTACAGAATGCCCCTCTGACTGCGTGAACGTGAGGTCTATGTTTTAAGTCATGGTCTATACACGTGTCTTAGAATCCGATGTGAACTACACAATTTAGACAAACCTTTTGGGTGGATACATGTAAAAATGAAAGTAGCATGCGATATGTATGGGCCATACACATAGACATATGAGATGTATACAGGATACTATATCAGAGTATTCACGACGGAAACAACAGTTAAATAATCATATTATTTTTAGTATAAGTATTCACAAAAGAATGAGCTCAACAGCTTTAATGTATCGTATAATATACAAGTAAAGGATTGTTGTGGCGTGGATACAGACTGGAAGTGAAATACTACATGTCTTATTATACATATAATGACTATCAGAGAACAGACAGAACATGCATCTTCATTTAATATATCGTTGTATATTTACTTGTTGGGGTCAGAAAATACTCTCAAATACATATTATTATTTTTCTGCTATAAACATCTATAGGAATACATGCATACCTGCACCGCAATTTCCTAACTAATTATATTTAGTAAACTATTTCCAGCATGTATGGTACTTATATAACAATGGAAAATAAGCAGCAACGCATCAATGGCACATATAAATACGATATTTACATCATAGAACTTGGAAGTCGTAAGTGGTTTAAACAATATATTCTCACGATCAGCATACACACACAAACAAGACAATTGACATGACATAAATATATATTTTATCATGAGAGGGGATTGACAAAACAGGATAATGGCAATTAGCAAGTACAGACTTTCACATTAGTATGAAAGCATCCTAACCGTTTAGTTATTCATAATCATAATTACATGACGAAAAATGTCTGTAATAATTATATATTCAGCTTGGGTGTAACAGTGGTAAAATACAATTTTGATAATACTATTACAGTCGATGGTAAATGTTGTTCTAAATATTATTTTTATCGGAATTTAGACATCCTTCTAAATTTCGCAAACATCAAATTTAGAACAACATACTTATGCATTTACCATCGAATGCATATAGACTGTGATTGCTGGACCATGCAGTTCGCAGCGCCACGTGACTTGGTAACTAGTTCAAGAAGACTGGTCACAGTGTCCCGCCAGACAGCAGCAATGGACGGAACATACACACAGACAGCATTACACCATCTTGATAACACACGGATTTCATTCAACAAATGCTTTTATTGCAAGCACGCATCCGTCTCTATTGATGGCCAAACAAGCCCGCGACTAGGAAATTAATGATAAAATTATTATCCTTTATAAAGTTGAAAACAAACGTAATGTATTTGAAGGCAGTTTGTCGCAATATTGATTAGCTCATTGCACCGGCTGCGGGAAATTCGCATGCGATGCTGAGAGGAAAACGCAACACGATTAGATGATCAATAAATCAGTTTCCATGGTAACTGGTGGTTATAAAGCACATTAACTAGTATGTAGTAGCAGAACATGTACTTAACCTGTCAATCAAAAATATCAGACAAATGCAAGAAGGAATCAAAATGAATCAAAATTATTCAAAATAACTTAATGTATATATTTTATCATGAAATAGCAGAAATTATTTTTGTTAGTTAATTAGACAATAGAAAGGTATTAAAATATTATAATTTATCATATTCAACATGCAATTATAATAAAATATTGTATAATGGTTGGTACTTATCTAATAAATTATCATTGAAAATAGTTAACTATTATTACAATTATATGAACATGTACAACATTCAAAAGTGCTAAGGAAGCATTTCATCATCATGCACACACACGCGCGCACACACATACACACACACACACACACA
>JAULBP010025741.1:0-13671 GCA_032355345.1 Lepetodrilus pustulosus
TACCCGCTAACGTGGAGTGAAGGTGATTTAGACAAGATAATTTTTTGTCATGACAAAAAATTATTATAAAATATGAACTTTATTATAAATATCAAGTGTTGGGGACTTAGTATACCAGGAAATAACAACTTTTGGGTGTACAAATTAAATCAATAGTCTCAGACTGAAATTCGTTTGGTCATTATCTAGGTCTATCAACCGTGATTGTATTGCCTTTAATCCTGGATCTGTATGGCAATGGATTGTGAATGGTTTTGCCCGGACCTTGTAGTATATTAGATCCAAATTAGATCAGAAAACTAAATATTGATCGGTAAACCATTTGTACTCTAACCAAGACTCGAGCACTATCTCTTCCAGATTACTCCAGTGCAGTCCTAGCCCCAAGATTACGAAACTTTTTCAGTAGGATATCATGCTAATTTTTGTTCACAGATCCCCATAAGAAAATGTGAGCTTAAGCATGAAATCGTGCTCAGAAAGTTTCGTAATATCAGGGCCTACACCCACTGCGCCATCATATATAACTGGTAAACAACTGCTGTCTCAGAAAACACTGCTGCCAGACTAAATAGCCAGCCCAATCCAGGAAACATGATCACAACGATCCAGCATTAAGGCGCCGGTACTGCCTGTTCATGGAAGCAGGAATCAAGTTCAACATCCCAACTCTTTTGTCTGAGGCACATCGCGGGGCAGGTCGTAGTTGCACCAGACACCTAATTGTTGATTACAACCCGCCAAGAATACTGAGACCAGGAAATCAGAGTACCTTCTTGGAATGGACAACACGTACACATACATTTGGAGATCATTGCTTTTCCTCCCACAGCTTAGCCAACCACAAGGAAACAGGCTACCAAATAACATCAGATGTAAAGAGGAACTGTAGACATACTTCCTTAAACAAACTTGTTGTCATTATAGGAGACCCACTCAGAGCAGCGCTTTGTACAGATGTGTGTTTTTCACCATAAAGTTTCAGTTCCAATCGATATTATTGTTCATGTCACTATTAATTACAACACATGACAGAACTCTTTTTTTTCTCCACCACAGGACCATCTGCCGATTGATACAACTGTACAGTTTGTAAATAACAAAGGATACATACAGGTGTCGTGCAATGCTCTCGTACAACGACTGGTACAGTCACTTATAGTTCCCTATCATCTTACGACAGGACCTAGTGGCTTACCTTAATTGCATACAGGTCTCGTACGACAATGCGACTAAGTAACAACGTTGTCTACGCCCTAATTCCATCAATACCGTATTTATATCTTAAACATGAGTATAACTGTTAATGATCATGCTACAGTGCACACTGTTACGATGTTATGGATGCATAGATACAATACATACACGTATGGAATAACTATCTAAAAACGAAAGAATATTACAGACATTCACCTTGTTTCGTCTGATATGCCACTATATTAATACGGAAATGCTATTTAGTACCCAGTATGCATGTATGATGGTATTCTAGAAATTATCATTCAAAGACATGTATTATGTACGTGCAGACAAGCCGTTTACACTGTTATGTAAAGTAACTAACTAAAAACAAACTATACGACATCCGGGCGCGTTGGAACCATCTTGTCATGACTGATCCATTATGGAAGCGGATTAACGATTGAACTGAAAGGGCATTGCTTTTGCTGAAACATTAAAGACAGAGTAAATAGACAAGCATAGATTGACATGCTTTGCTGCCTATCCAACCGCACTATCAGCTTTGATGCAGATTGGAAATTAATTTGAAATTGATTTAATCATATTTATATTAAACTGTACATGCGTTATTATTCATCCCACCTTACTTGTTCCGTTTAAATTCCTTAAAATATATAGTGTACATTAATCAATAGTCATACCTGCATGTAATCGAATCCTTATAACTGTTTAGTGCCACTTAATGTATAACCATTTTGTAACTTGTATGCTGTAGAATTGGCTCTGAGTAAAATATAATTACGTTCTTGCTGCGGTAGTACACAGAGACACTCACCGAGTTAGACAATTAAAATGTTTTGCAGTCGTATAACTTCAACTGTAAAAACGATTCTTCGTAACCCATTCAGCTTGTATCGCATAACAACGTTTTCTTCATATGTCAGATGCTCGTATTTGAGTGATATATTAACGTGTCGTAGTTCAAGTGAAGTAATGCACATTGAAATATGCACATAGTTCAGCACTAATCGCCTGCAGCAAGGATGCATTCTCTGGCTGTCTGTTTCTTGCGTGGAACTCAACGACACGTGTACACGTCTCAGGAGGTATTGATTACCTGTACGGCGGAATTAATGTCATCCCTACAGTCGTGTCACCGAGCAGTGCAACCAATATGATTGCTTAACCTCCATAACGGGGAGGAATTATGAGCAATGAAATTAGTTTATACTCATAACTGTGACCCATATTGGACCTCCAGGCCAGGATGGGATTGGACGACTGCATCTGAGTATGGCTCCCAACGAACTATTGCTGCTTTAATGTTGTCATCTAGTTTGATAAAGCGATTGCCAGTGGAACATAGATTAAATAAAACAAAACAAAAAATAATGAACAAAATGAATAAATAAAACGTGCATGAAAGATGTTGAATGATTATATTATTTGTTTCGATAGAAATTTTAATTTTGAAGATGCAAATTGATTAATCAATACCATAATAACAGACAAGTGCGCACGTCACTGTTTCTTTGGATGGGTAACTCCTGTATATATTCCATATAGAACAAAAACGACTTGAACGTGTCATGCATGTTTGTTGATAATCGTTTGAGGAATTCCACTATAACGACATCTACACTAACGTCTTGGCATCTTAGGTAACCATAACTTCAAAATAAAGCATAACGTAGTCCTTTTTTATGGTATTTTATATACATATACGGTTTTTTTCTACCTACTAATTGGGAAACATTTTGAAAAAAAATAGTTTTCCAACTCGAAACCATGGAATGTCAAAATACTATGTAAAATTCTGAATAAAAACACCAATTGTTATGATATTCTCCTAAGCTGTTTAAATCGAGTCCGAATTGTTTGCGTTAATATTTAAAACATGTTTAAATGATAACATGTGATGCACGTGAAAGATGTTACGAATATGATACGATAGTACTTCATCGTGATGTTCTGGACGTTCCTAAGGCTACTTTCAAAAACGTAATGCTTCAATGGAATATTTTTTGGGCAATACTGACAAGTGCATGTTTCATTCAAAACAAAGCGTGATTAAGGATAGAATATACTGTAAGTATTGTACATGCAACGCTATCAATGAATGTCCTTTATGCTTACCATGAACCTCCGAGAAGTTCAATGACATTCGCTCTCATAGTCGAGCTTTACTTCAATATTAAATGACTGAATATGGGGTGATAAAATTGAAGACAAGCTTCTATAAGTAGGGCAAAAAATTACTGACCAATGTGGGTTAAAGTGGCACCTCCGCGACAGATAAAAAAGACAAATCGTTATTTTTTAAAAGACGTAATGTTAAATGATGTGCATTAAGGTCTTCGCTCTATTAGTCGCAAGACATGATTTTTCAGGGAAGTGTAGTGCAGATAGTCGCGGCATAAGTCGAGGTTTTCGTCATTGCCTGTTATAACTAGTGAAAACATGAGGTACGACCAGATTTACGTCCAACCTATAGTACGACACTTTCGTGAAACAGGCCACATCACTTCAAAGTCGAGCAAGATATTTCCAGAGCATATTCCGACAAAGGGTTGCGACAGTAATGAAGGATGGATTTTTATAACGACTGCTATTAATAGAAAGTATAATTCTCTATGAAATTAATAGCAAATTTAGCAAGTGACCATATAGTTCTCTTGATCGTTAGCAAACCTATTTGGTGATAATTAGCAGTTATTTTGAAATGTTGTGGAAATATATACGAGTTGTTGTCTGATGATCTACAGGCAAGCCATTATTTGTGATCTACCAGGAGATAATTGTTCTCAGTATTCTAGATAAAAAAAAATGTCACATAGAAATTAAATTAAAAGTTTTGATAATGTCAACGGTTTATTGTTTAGCTTGGCGTGTCAGGTATACCAGAAGTCTGTCTCTCTCTCTCTCTCTCTCTCTCTCTCTCTCTCTCTCTCTCTCTCTCTCTCTCTCTCTCTCTCTCTCTCTCTCTCTCCTCACTCTAATTTTACCTATGCCCGTTATTATTATTGCGCTCATTTGTAATATCTAGCGGCATATTAGTAAGAATACTCGCTTTCAAAGATAAAAAATCCACGAACTAGATCATTTTACCTGTTGTTGATACACAATCGATTGTTTTCAAATGGTTCCTATTCATGGGGATTTCCTTTTGCGTTAGTCACGTGGTTGGAGGAGTACGCTGTGATTGGTCATCGGTCAGACGGTTGAGATACGTGGTCACACGTTCCTTCTCAACCTAGCATTCTATGCAAATAAACAAACTGATAGCTCGGAAAATGAGCTACTTTATCGATATCGGATAATGACTTTTTAAAGCTTTATACATTATGAATTTAGTGGTAGAGACGCTTTGATCTTCAGTATGGATGATGCTATTATCATATGTAAACATAAGATTGATGTATCTATACTTGGTAACATTATGTGTTGTAAATATATTCACAATTATATAAGATTAGTTTAGATACATGCATATGCATATTTCACTAATTTCCCAAGAGTTAGTATAATGTTGTCCCTATCTAGATAAGCATTGCTTTCCAATATGATGAACCAATCGGTTGGTAGTGTTTAGGGTACAGACAGATTCAAATTCAGAATCAGATTGTTTTATTCTCTGAAACCCGCAAAATGGTCGTACACGAGAATAATATAGTGATGCATATGCAGTCATTTTGTCGAGAATTGAATCTTATTCTGAAAAACTCACATATTAAATGATAGGGTTTAGCATTTCCAGAACAATCAATTAGGTTGGTCATGGTTTCAGTTTATACCAAAACTATGTTGGTTAAGTTAGAATTACATAAACGTTTTTTTTTAAAATCTATTATTAGGACCATTTGAAAGAACAATCTCCAGACTCATAATCGAAATAAAATATTGTACAAACCAATAAAGGAAGTAATCTTGCTTCAAATGCACATCGATTGGTACAGTAATATATTCTCAATACAAAACATGTCATCGCCAATAATTATATTGGAATGCATTATGTATCTACATTTCACACTGTTGTTGTTGTTCGATACTGTTAAACTATACTACTAGTATATATACTTCGGAGCCATGATCTAGAGCGACCATGCACTTCAGAAGATGACCTTCGACGTTTATGTCCATTTAACATTCTCCGTCTAACTCCTGAATTATTTCCAGTAATAATAACTGGCTTGCGGATCTGTTTCAGATCCCTGACATTTCTCCACAACTATACAATCTAGGAATTTAATTAAAATAATCATTGATTAGTACAATGCGGCTCTAAGTAGATCTTAATATATCGTAATAGACGGTGACAGTGTCCACGACATTGTAGATCATGTTGTTTGTTATATACTAGTACTTCGCTAAGATCCACGACTGTCAATAGCCATAGTAGACCTTTTCTTTACATATTTGGTAATGACAACATCATACAGAATGGCTATTAGACACATGCATGAGTGGTATGACATTTTCAGCTTCCCATGATATATATCCAAACTTTTATTGTAGACTGCGATGGGTATCGAAAAAGATAAAGAGGTATCCATGGCTCAATCGGTAGGGGAATCGGAAAATCGAAATAATCAAGAAGAGATGCTACGATATAGACATCAAAGACCATGCGCGCCTTCAAAATGGTCTGTCGGAAGATTCCGTGAAGATGAGCAGCTAGAAGAGTCTACTGAGAGGAATTTGGCCAGACGGAGACGGGGGAAACTGCACTATTGGCACGGACGTACATATCTATGTGTCTCTAGCGGCGGTCTTATCGGACTTACTTGTTATTTAGATGACAAAACACCCCCATCTTGTCCCTGATGGTGATATCACCAGACCGGCAGAAATAGACGCAGAGATATGACTGACAGCGCCAATGATGACCCACTGCCCGGAATATGCAAATTGTAGACATATTACTCTCAGTTTTTTTTTGGTAGACGACGACGATGCTGCTGCTGCCGTTGCTGATAATAATAATAATAATAATAATAATAATAATAATAATAATAATAATAATAATAATAATAATAATAACACAAATAATAATAACATTAATAACACTAATACTACTACTAATAATAAGCAATACATGTCCTAAAATGAACATTTTGTGTTATTTGAAAGTGAAAAGTTTCGCATGAAATGGTCTTCGAATAGACACGGTTTTTCGAAACAAAGTTCATCTAATTCTAGTATTTTGCGCTGCGAATATGTTCAACTTTAGATAACACTTACAACGCACAATCTACAGCTTGCAATTTTGACCTATTTAGTTGATTATTTTTCCAAAATAGATCATACCATGACTAACTTTCAAATTGCCTTACTTTATACTTAATTAAACGTTAGCCCAAGTATTTTTTTATAATAATGAACCATATTTTCTTTGCACCTCAGGCACGGTCCCTATTACTATGATTATATCTATCAAAAATCGAGTAGAATGGTTAAAGATATGATAAGTAAAATTGCTACATGTTCCTAAAAAACGGAGAAACTCCAGGAGAAAGATTTGCCTGCAGCTGATGGGGTAAAAAATTACCCTTTAAAGATAAAACTCCGGAACTAAAATACTTCCTACAAGGATCATAACAAAAACGAGTCCATTTATTTTGTAAATCAATAACTCAGGATTCCGTGGTGCTCGATGGTCGATAACGGAAGCCATCCCTAAAATACTCGATGTCTCGACGCCGGCGAGATAACTTCCTTACCTGACATTGTCATTGTATTGATATACCGTCAGTTTCCTTGATAAGTTGATATAATTCTGTTTGTTTGTGAATCATTATAAAACAACATAACTAGGAGCCCTCTCGCGAAGATTTTGTGTCCACTGCGAGAGCGTAACCCACCGCGAGAGCATAGCATAGTCTCGTACAGACGGACTAGCGATTTATACCCAGTCCGAAAAGGGAATTGCTTTGGACAGTGGATAGAGGGGCTCGTTAGAATACCTGTTTCGTGCGATTGATGTGATAGTTTCTTTACTAGATCTATATGTATGTTAATATTTCCCTATGCTGGTACAAGGCTGATTCGGACCGTGGGATATTCGCAGCTTTTTGGAGGTCCGAACCAGGCAGTTCCGAATGAACCAAGGTCCGAATCAGCTTGGATCCTACATACCTAATCTACATAGGAATGACTCTTGTGAAACCAACAGTTGTCTGAATGTCTATGTGACATTCTTCTAGAAATACAAAAAAAACACACCACGCACTCATTAGTTTTGGCTCAATTGCTAACTTAGTAACATTCGTCTGATTTGAGTGTATATCATCCTTGACAATACGTATTTATTTCCGCACGTGCTAGTTAGAGTTAATATGTAATACAAAACACATACATTTCCACATTCTAACGTAGTCTTCGTAGTTGAAGTATTCGATCAAACATAGACCCAAGGCAATTATAGGGCGACAACATCGTTCAATTTCGACCAATAAGAAAGTTGACTTTCTATACTAACACAACAATCCTCTATTTATATTAATTCTAAATTCGACAACCACTTGAAGTAGTGTACACGTGGGGATCACATATTCTATTGAACATTAATTGGCACTATGAAAATAGCGAACAGTCTGTTTCAAATTTCATTGTTAGTCGTCTGTGTCATTTCATCTATTTCGATAGTGACAATGTCATAGTTATCATCCGATATTATGTTAACATAGAAAAACAGAACATTGTTTGTAACTTCTCACAGTCACGTGTCGTCGACACTTGCTAACGATTTAATAGATATGCCCATGTATGACATTTATTTAGCATTTGTATTTCGTTGCTCAGATATGTTCAATGTGGAGATTCCATCCAGAAATATGAATGCATAAACTGAATATGTGGTTGCAAAATGCACGTATTTACGTGTATTTTATATTATTTGCGCATACCACCAAAGCATTTTGTTATTGACAATGTAATTTAACCATAGCGTATAAATGTCGACGTTATTTTCGTAATCGTTTAACTCGATCTTACGGCAGACAATCCATTAGAAGAATTCTTCTCCACGATTTCCTTTGTTGTTGCATAATGAAGGTGGACATTAGGCTTCGAAATCCAACATTCACCAACGTTGTTCGGTCTAGACAAGGCTGTTTTTAGAAATACCTTTCGTTTGGAGTTTTCATGGCAATCACGAGTACCAGGATTGCCAATAAGTAGATCTAGCAGCCTCTACGTACTCGTCTTTACATATAGATACATCGTCTACCTACTAGTGCATACACAGGAATTGAAGTCATTTGGTAGCATATTAGAAATGATTATAATTACTTAACTCGGACATGCCAAGTACTTTTATTTGAATATTTAGTAGACATAATATTTCTTCATAGTCTCAACAAATATATATCTGCACTTCTTAATACATTAATACTTAAATATCGTTAGGCTTATTTGAATTGGTTATATTATTATTATTAGAAGTAGTAGTAGTAGTAGTAGTAGTTTTTTGATTGATTGAATTATTGCTTTACGTCGCAGCGGGAATATAGTAGTAGTAGTAGTAGTAGTAGTAGTAGTAGTAGTAGTGTAGTAGTAGTAGTAGTAGTAGTAGTAGTAGTAGTAGTAGTAATATTAGTAGTAGTAGTAGTAGTAATAGTAGCGCAACTCATGAATAAATGAAGCAAAGTTAGGTTCAACCTTAGCAATAGTGTAGAATATGGTAGTAACATTCGTTATACGGCTATCGTTGAATTACGCTGTTCGTTGAAATAGGCCTCTTGATATTGTTTTCAATTCATTATAAATATAGTATATTTCTCTAGTTCCATGCCCATCTCACAGGCTTTATAGTGCAAAGACTAGGATATGAGCTAATAAGCTTTACTCAATGAGACTAATACTACTAGAAAGTAATGTAGGAACAATCTATCGGGAATAATGTTTCTATATAGGACAAAACCCAGCCGAAAATACAACATTATATTGGTAGTCTATGTATTCTTAGCCATATCCGGGATTTTCAGAAAACAAACCCAGATCTTGTTTCACATAACTATTTCTTTAACGGGTTTTACTTTTAGGAGTTTAGAAAGTCACCGTAATACATTCCCTATGTATGCACAAAGAGATAGGATATTCTATATGTTAGTTACTGTCCTTGCAAGAAGGTAAGAGTGTTTGCCTTGTATATAGGCATGTTTGTGAAGAAATACATGCTTTAACTTATGATACAACTTGTCAAGAAGCTATGTGTTTGTCTATATGCATTGATGACTGTTTGCACATATACGTGACAGGTTGTTCCTTAATTGAAAATTTAACTGCATTTCATGACCAGTTCCTGTTTACGAACATGTCTGATACTTTTAATTACAGAGAGTAAATCGAACATCTAATTGAATTTGCATTTAGACACCATTACATTCAGGGAACAAAAAGGGTAGTCCGTGAAAGGAATTCGATATATACATAGGTAATTTCGACTTCAATAATACTACGTATATCAAACAGCTATTTGTAATGTGTATGTCGAAGAGTATAAATAGCATGCGATTTACTGTATACAATTGCCAGAATGTTCACAATTTATATTTTACGAAGAAAGTTAGATGTTCATACGCAAGGATTGGAGTAATAACTTATTCTGATGTTTTGTATTTGGACAGTAGTAATACAATTACTAATACTTAATAATGTCCAATAATATTAGGCCAGTTCCACACTCTAGAGATTGTTCAAAGGGATCAGCTTTAAAACTCCCTGGTGAATATAAAAACCAAGATTCCGTTTCATCTTTGGCATTGACATTTTTATCTTATCCTACAGGGTACACATTCTTTGCTGGGTCAACAGAGGCATTGTACAACTACGCCACTTGTCTATTGTGACACCACGCATATTTCAGCATTTGTCACTGGCTTGGGAAGCAACACATCCTAGACACTCTCAGGTTCCTGGTAACCCATCCACTCACTAGCCGACATCGATCGTACTACGTTTCCAACATAATAAGGACGCGTGCACGGATCTATCTACATATAGTACATGATCAACTTTGATGTGGAAATGCATACATACACATCCACACCCCCTCCCCACCACCCCACATACTCATCCCCCTCCCCACCCAACCCACACACACACCTCCGACTCATACTCATCTCCCACCCCAACCCCCATACACACATGCACTATTATATACTAGGTGAGCGGATTAGGTATTTATAAACATTGAGCAATAGCGTCAATCAGACAGACGTTTAGGTATCCGTCTATAGTCTATATTGAGCCATCACTATCGCATCAACAGAGCCATCTAAAGCAAGGATCGGTATGTTCAAAGGAACATGCACATCAAAGGTCAGGTCATCAGTGCAGGTACGTAGTTTCCTCAGCAGCAGCATTATTCGGACTAATCTATGGACGTCTTTTCAATTTTCCTCTTATGACGTCTATTAACTTATAGGGTATCATTCTACGTAGCCTTCGTACGCACATTGATACCACGATGCTCTCGTAAGTGCACGTTCCAATGATATAAGATATCACTGTAAGAGAGCTTCGTGAAAGGATCCCAGGTCAGGGTATCGTAGGAACAACGTTAGGCGTACAATAACATATTTACGTCGTTTAATACTCAACTACATGTATATTCTCATGAATGGAAATTGTGTAGGCTATTAAGTGATGACGTCCATGCCATCATTACCAAAACTACCGAGATTAAGGTCTAGAGAGACATGGCCGCACATCCCGACATAGAGGTTCAATGGGCGACACAACATTGCACTTATGTCGACTCGTATGAATAAGGAGGACAGGCGTATTGAAGCTCTCCCTTGATTACTACCGTAGAAAGGACGAGTATCTGTCTATTACTGGGGGTTATGGAGACGAGGGGCTGTAGGCCCTGAATCCCATTGCCTCTCAGTAAATTAACAGATACGGGGCATTTCTCCGTATTAAAATACAGTGAATTAAAATGTTTAAGAACATTGAATCCACCCTTAGTTTGTGTTGTATCCATGGAGCCAAAAAAATACGATTCCTTTGTCAGAGGTAGCTCTCCTAGCCCTGTCTCCACTATCAACATTTCGGCAACATGCTGGGATTAGATACATGCTGGGATATCTGTTGGGATACATGCTGGGATTAGATACATATTGGGATACATGCTGGGATTAGATACATACCTATTGGGATACATGCTGGGATTAGATACATATTGGGATACATGATGGGATACATGCTGGGATATATGTTGGTATACATGTTCACCAACTTGAATTTTGGCCTGTATACACTACAAACATTCTCGTCAACAATTCCTCAACATATTGCCGAGATGTTGGAGAAATGTTGTTAAAAATGAGTGGAAAAATAGGATTAAGGAGGAAAATGGGTGAAATCTATGTATTTGATTATTTGTGCTAGTCCTCGGCGAAATTACTTTGGGCAATAAACGAACAAAGAAGTCACGTTGTAAGCAGTAAAACACAAATAAGACAGGCTGACATTTAGACATATATCTATGTGGGTTTTTTGCATGCAAAAACAAATTACATAGAAAAACAATACTTTTGCCATTTCGGCAAAAATCGCACTTTTTGGAAAAAAATACATGAATTGACCTACAGACAAGGACATCTCTCCCGCTCCCAAATCACATGTACTTCAGGTAGGTCAGCTGCTGTAAAGCTGACTTCTCGCCAACATACCTCAACATTAATTGCAATGCGTTTATTTCAAATAACATTTTGGGATACATGTTGACGAATTTGTTTCTGTAAACACTATCCACATTTGAGACACATGGTATCGGATTACAAATGTTGGTGAAATGTTGGTGAAAGTTGGCGAACATATTGATACTATTTATATAAAATTATATATGTATTCAAAAAAAAAATTCAATGTAAACTTGGATTTCAACTATATTAATGTTGATAACATTTGTGATAATGATGAAACTGATGATGATGATGATGATGATGATGATGATAATAATGATAATGATGATAATGATGGTTTGTGATTTTACAATTATTTATTAAATTTAGAAAAGTATGTATGTGTTGTCCCACAGGACTTTGAATAATAATAATAAAATACCATCTATAAAGTAATAGTGTCTCTTACTATATAGATATATGGTATTTTATTATAATTATTCAAAGTCCTGTGGTTGTCCTAACACAACCGGTTACTATTAATATGCACAGTGATATATCTTTCTAATATAAGTAAAGTTAATGTCTATCAACTATCATCGTGGTCCTACTTGTAACGTGGAACACATACAATTCACTGTAAACATGTGTTATTACTATTTTCAGCTCGATCTCACACTCTTAGGTATAATTGTTGACGAACTTAGCTTCCAAATGAGTTTTCAAATGTTTAACATCATTCAGTCTTAACACGAAGCAACTTCCCAAGCTGGTCATGGTAACGATTCCCTTTCTTGAGACGTCAACTCGCTCGTGACCTTATTAGTGACCGTCGGATTGTATAGTTGACGATCGCACCCTGTAACATATTCTAACCATTGCCCTTGTCACTTTCATACGGGGTCTGTAACGTCACGCTGCCAAACACGTCTAGCATTGTCCTACTAGAACAGTGTTGGATGGACAGAGATTATACCGTCTATGAGGGCAGACCAAAATGTCATTGATTTGCATCGTGTTTGTGAACAGTTAGGGTCGATAAATTCGCAATCGTCTGTGATTCAGATGGGTGCAAGCCAGTTCAATTCTTCCATACTGATCGTACCTATAGCCACCGCACTGGCAACGTGACAGTCCTAAAACAACAGTCATGTACTAGTCTCTAATTGAACAGTTTCAGAAGCAATCACGCTGAATTGTTGTGTATGATAGTACACAGAGAACACGTAAACATGGTGTTTTTTTGAAAACATCATCTGTTCCCATATTTGAGGAAATGAACATTTTAATATTCACATTCTTTCCATTTATTCATTGTTAATTTATATAATTTATACATTCATTCGTTTCATAGTTATATAAAGGCATACAATCACAGATATTTATGGTTCATAAAACAGCATACACAAAATTATGTTTGTACTTCCAAAAACCTGTCCATCTCTGTATGATACACACAATACCACTGCATCCCCACGATAATGTGAATCAAATGTTTTTAACTAGCGGTTTTCGATTTCTTAGCATTCCTTCACAAATCAATTGATGCGTCAAACACAAGGTAATTATTAGTCCGTCGCATTAAAATAGTAAATTTATGATAACTATCAAGTGTTGGGGAATATGTATATCACTAAATAGCAACTTTTTGGTGGACACATCAAGCGTAAGTAGTCTCAGATAGAAATTAGTTTATCCGTTATATAGGTCAATCAGCCTTTAACATACATATACACACACATACACGCACACACACACACACACACACACACACACACACACACACACACACACACACATACACACAAACACGCACGCACACACACAAACACACACACACACACACACACAAACACAC
>JAULBP010025852.1:0-13662 GCA_032355345.1 Lepetodrilus pustulosus
ATCCTCTCACCCCAGAGGTACCTGTTACGCTAGCACTCCACAGGTAATGTGGAGTGTAGCGTAATCAGTAACTCTGGGGTGCGAGGATGCTATGGACGAAGTGATATTATTTGTATTCTACTGCCGAATACATGGCCATACAAGCACGCTTCATTCAAACACTGACTGCTTGAATCACATTGAATTACATACGATTGCTTGCAAGACCCGTTTGCTCATATCACTTGCAGCAAAAATTGATTTTAAGTCAAAGTTTAGGGACCCGCTACAAATCTAAGCCCATTAAATGAAACACATTTATCCCTACAATACTTGAGTCTGGTTTGCTAAAATATAGCAGTGTTTCGTGTAAATAAACTTAAATTTGTAGCGGGTCCCTAAGATTTGACTTTCAATCATTAATTGTAACTACAGCGGAGTCGTGCTGTACTGTGTGGATACTATGGGGAATGTATACATATGCATGTAGGTATAGCATATATCATGAACAATCCCATTTCCTACATGCTATGCAGACATCATGTTAGTAAGTGTTCAGTAGAACATGTTATTTTCCTGTCATTCTGTCATCTTATCTATAATCTTCCTAGCCATCATGCTGCATATGTATCTTTAATTTGTAGTAACGTACGCCAAATCGTGTTCAATTTACGTTCATGAAAACACTGTATTGGACCAGATTGTATTTAACACAGTACTATCCTATGCAATATAATATGCAGTATACATGCTGTCTTGTAGTGTACTCTAGGCCACTAACAAGTATCAAACTGAACTTACAAAAGTAAAGCGAAACCAGAGGAATGAGTCTTTGCAATTTAATTTCAGTGAAGAACTTTAAGGTTGGATTCTGTTTCTTAATTTAACTATTTTCTCTCTCTCTCATTTCCTATCAGCAGCTAAACAAGCATGTCAATCGAATACTCGCCCAGTGTCGCGGAGAACGTCAATGTCGTTTGCTTTAAGGCATGTGTGGTGTTTTTTCTTCTTTTCTTTCTAATGTACAAGACTTTCTTGCCAAGAATCTGACAGCTATCGCTCGTTAGCTTGATATCGCAGCTTTCCTCTAAGCGGTGTGTCGACGGATTCTTAGCCGGTTAGCAGTGAGGAAAGCCTAGCTAGTATTACTGCGTACTTCTGGGCCCACAGTCAGCATTGTGGCTACCAACGACAGACTGCCAGTGAAGTGACGTGACACAGAACACCCTGACAAGCAAATGCAAATACACTGTTTATTTAGCCAATAAGCATATTAACCACAACACGGCTTGTCAACGGTTATACGAAGTTGTGTATAATGTGTCATGCTTAGTTTCGCTTAGTGACATTAGTCCCACGTTCTTGTTTCAGGTTCGTCTGCACAAAATCTTTTGACAATAATTAATGTTATCCCTCATATTAATTGAAGATCAGTAATCGCCATTACTGAATACATGCAACTCGAGGAAGGATTACCAATCCATTGCTATTCATGAGATTCCTCGGTGCTTGGACTATCCAGGGATTTGAAAGAATCCGCCACCTTCAGAACACTCCTAATCATATCTTTAGGAATATCACGTGGTTTCAGAGACTAATGACGACCACTGCTGCAGTACCACACGACTTGGTGAACAAACACGTCTAGCTTGGGAGAGTTAATACTATAATCAGTGGATGGTGGATTTCTACAACAGTATTAAATAATTTACCACACATTGAAATCAGTTATGACAGTGCTAACCACAACTATGTCGCCATTTCGTACTCCAAACACGGCGTTAACCCTCTCCCTGCTGTAATATGCATAAACTCATCTCCTTAGGGCATCTCCGGTTGCCTGCAGCAGGGAGATGGTTAAACTGGATGGCCTCAGTCGAGGCAGCATTACGAAATCTGTATCTGAAACTACGGCGTGTACTGAGTGTAGTACGTAACGGCAGCCAACGCTTGTACGTCACGCTTGTACGTCACGCTTGCACGTCATCTCAACGTCATCTCAGAGTTGTGTCTGGGTACAGTTACTCAGAAGAGCTGTAGCCTAAATAGGTGTAATTTAAGCCACACTTTCTTAAACCCGATACAAGTGTACGTCCATTGCATCACAAACTTCTATCGCTACGTATACTTGAGAACATGTGTAGTTTAAATTACTAGTATTATAGAGATAAAAGCTATTCATGCAACCAGACTTACATTTGTAGACGTTTCCGATTGTTTTTGGACTTACTGCTATTGAGTATTGTAGGTTATAACTGTTCTGATGAACGGGTCCCCCGGCGGAACTGTATTGCCCTATAAATAGCACGAATATACAATGTACAGACAATACATGTCTTAAGTTCTCTCCGAAATAAATTGGATGAAAATAAAATAATGCATACACTCACCTCAAGATTCAATCATTCAGCCAATCAATCGATCAACCAACCATTCATTCATTCATTCCTGTATGTACACAACGCGGTAAGACAATGCAGGCACTACTATCGATTCTGCACATGCTATAATTGTAAATAGCATTGTGCACATTCACAGCAACCATCTGGTGTACAGTACTATATAACGTGGTGAAGTCAAGTGGTAGTAGCATGGATATGTTATAATAATGTTAGATATTTAGATTTTTTTTAAATAAAGCATTTCGAAATAACTGATGACATTATTAAGAAATGTCAAAATCATTTGCATAATCTGATTGCATCACACCAAAGCCAAACCTAATAGCATGACTAAAATGTCAAATAATGATTGTCTGACTCCCAGTGTCGTGTTACGTGACCTTTCAGAAATAAGGGGGAAGAGGGGAGGGTACGGGGGAGGTGAGAGGAGGGGAGTTGAGGTGGGGAGGGGGGGGGGGGTGTAATTATTTCATGAGAAGTTTCTGTGAAATATCCCACTCTTTATTATTTCTATCTGACACGATGTTTGTGTAGATCTAAATTTGTTAACTCTCACATTAACCAGAAGATTTCATACATTATTTGTCTCTAGCATTAACCAACCTGTACTTGTGTCTGATAAACAACTTCCACAAATTACTTGGCAAGGTTTCAAACACGGCATGTATGTAATTAAGTTAAACAGTAACTGTCACGACTGCGTCAATAGCAATATACATGTACGTGCTGGTCAAGCAATCAGCTGTCCACCCAGCCGCTGATCGAACACGAGCGCCAGTCGTTTCTTCCCGTGTTTCAAGCTAAGAGGGCCAGGTTCATTGACGATGCAGCGCTCTTTACCGTAGGAAACGTTGAATGGAATAGCAGCCGTGTGGCTGTGCTGACATCGTCATATGTCCGCTGTCCGCTAAAATAGACCACTCCACTGAAGTCTACTACCTCTTGTGTAGTTGGAAGTAACTTTTCACGGGATACTTAAACAGAAAGGATCGAAGATGATTATATGGATTACACAAGCATACGAGGAAAGGCACTTTTTCTAAAAGCATTTTATTACGTTAGATTTTGCTTCCGATTTGCTGGAACCTCGAGGCAAGATTGTTACTCAATATCAAAAGGTTTCTAATGCAGCATTTGATATCCCTGTTGAATCCAGGGCGTACTTTAATCAACAAATTACGTGTGTGGATTCCAGAGTTCAGGTATCAGACTATTGACGTACAGGATTCATGACCTGTGTGTTACAAACAGTTTGAGAGTTCATCAGTGGGTGTGTTACAAACAGTTTGAGAGTTCATCAGTGAGTGCTGTACAAACGGTGTTTGGTTTCAGAGAACACCTTTAATGTGATACAAATAGTTCGTGGCTATGACCATGTTGGTCTGAGAGACAATTCCTGGTTACTAACATATACATGCCGCATTGGTTGTGACATCAACTGTTCTTTCTCCAATGTTTTGTATGATACAAACAGTTAATCTTGATTGCATGATCGCACAGTGTCGACACAGACAGTGTATTATTACAAGGGCCAGGTTTGATGAGATACCAGCAAGTGGTGGGTACAGAGGTCACCGAGCAAGTGTTGTCCTCTGGAAGCTGGGCTGACCCTTCCACTGACTGGGTACATGCAGGGAATCAGCGTTTTCAATCACGGATAATCGGATTCCAACCTGATCCAATCTGACAGACAGCAAGTGCGCCCAGGAACCAGTGGAGTGCAGCTGTTGCGCGCTCTCTCTCTCTCTGCTGCGCTTTCGTCATATTTACCGCGCCGTGGGATACTGATGATAGCAATGTATTGTCTTGCATAGATATTACGTTTCGTGTGACCTATTTATGGTGATATGAATAATGGATCGTACAAAACAGGCTTGTTGTAATGCACAGCCGGTGTATGATATGCACATGTGTTGACATACACATGTTGTTCGCAGAGGAGCTTCTAAAACACGTATAGAAAGTGACGCTCTGCTTCTGTGTCCCGGTATATAACGTAATGAGCACGTATCGTAGTTGTTGTCGGTGTCATGAATGTTGTAGCCACCAGAGTATTATCACGTGTAGGAACCAGTGTGTACCGTACAGGGTTGGAGACGTAACAGAAATGCTGGCACACTTGTGAACATGTACCCCAGCACTACCTTACGACGGATACTACAAAGTACCAGATGACAACTTAACAGTGTGCGATGAAAAGCCGTGGACTTCCTAGACTACTCTGGGGTGTGGCGATTATCTTCAATTTGGGTGAGTAGTTGCATCGCAATAAATAATAATAAAATACTAATCATAATGTGTCGGCATCAATATTACATAGACTTTCAGGAACCAATTCATCCTAGTGTTATATTGCGTAATTTGATTACCGAACTGACGGTGACATATAGGGCCGAGTAAATGTCCTGTCAGTCCGCTATACTGCGCCTGTTGATCCGTAAACAGCTAATAATCGATGGAGAACAATCCGATCATTTCCTGCCTGTTGTCCCAATCCACTTCACTTAACGATTTCACGTGAACGAACCATCACCGGCAACCAATATGATTAGGTTGGTGTCCTATAACGGCCCCAATGGAAGTGATTCCAGTCGTCCTAAACAGAGGAGCGTGTTTGCTATGATTAGCTATAGGTGCAACTGTCATTGCAGTAGCGTATGTCCACGTGTGGTGATCTACCTCCTCCTCATCACCATCCTTGAAACACAGGCCTCTATGACTACACTTACCTCCGTCAAATATTTGTCGGAGGTTAAGTGTAGTGATAATGACATGTGTTTCGAGGATGTCATTGCAGTGACGTATGTCAAAGTGTATTGATATGCGTCTTCATCACTGGAACAATTTTGTACACCTGTCATTGGAACAGGAAGTGACAGCTTCGTAAATGTACTGGTGTAGTTTGGGATTGTACTTGGCCAATTGTCGGCGATGGTGCGGAGAAACCGTGTAGACACTGTATGTTGACTGCTATGTGGCATATAGGAGGGGCGCCTGTCTGATTATCACAGGGAGATATTACAGGGAGATAACTACAACGTTAGTACCAAACGTCCGGTTACCATAAGTATATCCACCTACAAGCACTCTGTGTTGTAGCTATGTGTTGTAGCTATGTGTAGCTATGTGTTCAGCTCTTGCATGACGATCTTGACGTATCAGGCATCATGTAGCAAGAGTTTTGCAGTTGAATTTTCATAAGCCATAAATATGACAAACCAACATAACATATATCCATTAACTCTGTTCCGTCTGGATTCTCAATGGTACTTTAACTGTGTAATATATTACAAATACAATACGATGATAGTATGCATACCATGCTAATGTGTTAACTTGGGTTACGGATCGGTTTAATAGATATATAAAACTTCAGTCTGATTACATCTACACAACAACACAGATTCATTAAAAAAAAAGATTGTGAAGACAAATTGCGGGTTTCCTTATGATGTTATCAGTAAATGATGCCTTCAGAACGTATACCACATCCACATACGCAATCACAATGCCAGTTGCTCTTTCATTAAACAGCAATTACCGTGGTTCACTGTCTAATAAAAAGAAAACTTCAACGAGGTTGTCTCCGAGTGGCATTTAATCATTGTTGACAGCTGAATACAACAGAATGCTGGCATAAACTAGCATATGCTATTATGCGTACTTTCCTCTACGAAGTGGCACGCTATTACACGGACGTCTAGAACAGCGATACACTACTATTTAGTAGCTACTTTGGTGCTCTCTGACAGTGGGTCGATATGCGCAACAGTTCAATAAATCACTGGTGTTGGTGTAACGGAGACGCCTTGATTGCTATCACGTATACAGTAGTTCCATGACATGCAACAGCGGTACTTCTCAATCTGTCCAGAATTCCGACTCGATATGAAATCCCGGGAATATATCTAGGCTATAGCTAATCAAACCCGTGTTCTGATTTACTGGCCTAATTCTACATATTACTAACAATAAAAGACCATATGTCTCCATGCATATGTCATTTCAGATAAATTGAGTTCAAGATTAATTAATGTGTTGTAGACTTAGACGCAATCTCTGTACTCCACTATTATTAATATACATGTCCTACTATTCATAATATAGTATTTTAGAACATACAATTAAGCACTTAATGGTATAATCACAAATATAGATTTCTAGTTTTGTATATTTATTATATCTGAGCTACAAATTAAAGTGCATCGCTTGAGAACCTCCAAAGATCTTGTCTCCGATGTAGGTTATGTAACATTGTACAGTACACCTCCGATAGGTAACTTTGGTTGAAGACATTATTTAAATTATTATTATTAAAATAAAAATTATAACTAACTAATGTTATTTTTGTAATTGCTATGCAACAAGGGAACGTAACTCGGCAGGAATCGCTATAAAACGGAGAAACTATCTTTCGGTTTGTTGATGATACCCTACTATAATTATTGAATTAATACATAGTAATATATTTATAACTATTGAAACATTAGTAATCAGTATGTGAGTGTATAAAGAACAGACATAGTCAAATAAAATGCGTACATGTTGAGGTAAATCTTCGCCTGACCAGTATGTAGGTCAACCACTAGCTCTGATGGTATGCGTTTTCTACTAATATAATATAATATAGTTAAAACATTGCCATAGTTAATACTACACTCCATCATTATCAGACATACTCGTATTCCAACATTTATTAATTCCGTATTCTTTCCTGCTATGTGTAATCAATCAGTCATCCGTACATGGAATGCTTTGGTCTAACTATAGGTCTACATACACGTACACTGTAAACTACACTGAGTTTGGCCGACCTGTCTGGATGTAATGAACTTGGATGGTCAATTTTGAAGTCTAACCTTACATCTTGGTGGCCAGATGTGATATTTCCTATGTTATACTGACATGGGGCCGCAGTTGAGACAGTTGACGTGCTTTATTTGAAATGATTATTGAATTAATAATAGTTTTGTCATCAGAACCGTAATGTTGTACAACCAATAGTGTATACATACCAGTAACTCTAATACTGTTGGACTGATTCAGGTATGTGGGGGAATAGGTCAAATACTGCACACACCAAATTTTGTATGCATTTTCCCCTTATTTGTATGATTGTGTTTGTTCCAACACATTTATTTAAAATATTATCTTTAAACTATCTAATCACTATGTTCACGTGATCATGATACCCGGCCATACGTATGTTGACACATACTTCTAATGCTACTGAGCACGTATCTGTGACAAGAAAACCTGCTATTCCAAACAGTTATGGACGTAGTTAATTGGAACATAACGATCATGGACTCATGGACTGTATGTCTGTATACTGTAACGTTCTGTCTTAAGCCATGTGAGTGGCAGCCGGTACATGTCTATAATGTCTCCACGGTGGAGTATTCCAGATGATGTCCTTAGTGCTCATTGACATCCTATGTATCCATTAGTTGGCCTCAAACCACAATTAACTATTTCCGGGTTTACTCCCTTCCGGATATCATTACGCCACAAAATATAGTGCATGGCCCGATGGCCTGCTTTGTTTTGAACGCTCCTACAAATGGGTTTTTCTGTACCTGATACAATGCTAACCTATAGGCTAGTTTTGGTAGCTTCATTAACTGAAAATTAGTATCCTGATGTAAGAACATTAAACATCAGGCAGGCTTCAGGTGACGTAGAAGTAAAGAATTCAGGAAATAAACACTATATATGCTTTAAATGCTTGTGACCTCGTTGACATTTTCAGTTTCCGGATGCTCCGTTTTGCGTGGTTGAATGCCTCGCGCATGATAAATTACGCCTGAACATTCAATTTCCACGTTCTTCTTGCCACTTGTGATGTTTTACCAATTGAGTAACGAGTGGAATCATACAAACTAGAACTGATAAATCGATATACTATCATCTTAGTCGATGGTTACTTCAGGCCTGATCTTGCCACGAGATTTACGAAACTTTATTGAGTACGATTTCATGCTCAAGTAAACATTTTATTCATAAATCCCCATATAAAATTTGAGCGTGAGCATGAAATCGTTTCGTAATCTCGGCTCCTGGTCTTCACTATATATTGTTGGGACATGTACGGTACGTCTTTTCCCAATTTCCCTTAATTTTAGCACGCATTTTCTATTATCACCAATAGTAACTTCTCGATGATTAGAGTCACACTTACATTGATATTTAGTCTCCTTCACACTAATACTCTATATGGTAATTCTCGAAATGTGATCCATAAAACTTTTACGATAATACTCTGTCCAAGACGTGTCAGAAGCAGTGTTCCAGTGCGTTTTAACAGATTGTATATTGTGTTTAGCTAACCACCTCCACGCTATCTTTAGAAGACATATTGATTAAGAGGGGAAGATAGGGTTTACCAATGAATTGGAAAGTACTGGACATTTTCCCGTGGGAGAAAGGATCACTTTCTGTTAAGTAGAAGTATCTGTATAGAATTGGTTCGTCAGTAAAGTATCGCCGAGAAAATGTCTGTAGAACACGGAAGGGACCCACATAATATGTAACACTGGTATTATCGATATCGACCGGACGAGACACCATTGGACCTTTAATGTGAAGTAATTTCTTTTCTGTTGATTTATGAAATAACGTATGATGAGGGCGCCAATGGTGCTTCTGACGTCACCATTAACAAACGCCCACACGAAACCTATAAAAGACCGTCTTAAGATCCTGGGGTCTGTTCCACAGAACTATCGTAGCGCCACAAGAGTCGTAACTCCTACGTACCATAACCATCGTAACACACTCGTACTGCTGTGCATGTATCGGAGTAATGACTCTCATAGCGCTAGGATCGTGATTTGGAATGGGACGCAGATGCGTGTCTTCAATAGAACATGAAAAAAACCGAACCTCCAGACGGGGAGGTTAACAATGTACATTAATGATACAATTTGGAACGTGTTAGAGCAATTTCTCAATCTCATGTGTGTGTACATTTTCCATTACTGTTCATGCACATGACTTCTTTACCACGGCAGGTCTCCTGTTAACTCCTTGCAGCGGGTTGCAGTGCTGGAAGTGTATAGGAAAGACCTGTGACGAAGATCCGGCCGAAGATTACCGAGCAAGCCGAATGACGTGCCGAGACGGAGAAGCGTGCATGGTACGTATGGATGTTCTGAATGACATTTGCAATTGAGTTCCAGTGCACTATCGTTCGCCTATCTTCTCCCAAACAAAGTTTTTTTGTCAATATATCTTTCAATATTCTTGTAGTGCAGGTGTGAGGACATTTGCGTAAGGCCATTTGAATAAGTAAGTTATAGATAGTTTCGACACGCCAGTTGGATGTATTGCAGACATAATTATGTATGTGTAATATATGGCTTAAACAATACACGTTTAAGAAGATTATACTATTCACTTTTATAAATGCGTTTCTATAAAACAACCCTTCCATTTTATACTTAGACCGATGTATAATGCACATGCATTCTATACGAAATAGCAATAGTGCATTATTGATTATTCAAAGTTACATTGAAATCGCTCTATTGGTATTTGTTTTACCCGGGTTGAAACATTCCATGTGTGAATAGAATAATTACTACTATTCCAACTGTCTTCATATTATAGAAAGTGTACTTCAAGCAGACAGAGAACGGGAGCAACATCGTCCTTGAGAGCACCACTCGGTCGTGTTCAGCCGGACGCTGCTTGACCACAAGTGCCCAGGCCTTCGATAAATGCCTGAACAATACACGTCAGTACAAGGTGTTGGGCTGCGCTCTGCGGTCCTGTTGTGACGAGACGGATCTGTGTAATGACGCTCACACAGTGACAGCAGCGGCACCAGCCGTCGTCGCCATTGTTGTTGCCGTATTGACTTCTACGTGTGCAGAGTTCGCAAAGCTGCTGTAGAGAACACGGGGACTTCACGTCAGACATAGCGCCACAACAAAGCCACCCTTCACTCCAGACGTCTCCCACAACCGACCCATCCATGACTGTCAATAATCAGACACATTGACTATATATCTATTGTAGGACGACATGTGTTCCTTTATTGACTTAATAGGTTATAAATGTTTTATAGTGTTTACATTAATACACAGGCTTCATCGGATCGTTAATGCTTGATGAGGTATCTTAGCATGTATAGTTTATGAATGATTAGCTCTCTAGAGTTGAAGGTCTACATGTCGTTCTGTGTGTCTCTGTTGTAAATACTCTGACCGCCGTTCACCAATAGGCATTCGTCCAACGTCCCTAGCCTAGCGTGTATACTTCTATATATGTACATATGTTTCCCTTGGCACAGGGGATTACCTCAGCGCTATCTGAACAAACTGGGTCCATATTTCCCCAACATGTCCAGTCAATGTTATCTCGTAGGACAACCCTGTCCGTAATTGAGTGTAGCAGCCGCCATGGGACACAGAATAATAGATTGGCTTCAAGTCTGCCGTCTGTCTTTGTGCACGTGTATCTTTACACCAAGTCGGTTCTAATATTCTCTAATCGGCATGACATCCTCTGAAACAGTGTCCATTGACATCACGTATTGTGCGTCTCTGAGATATTAATAAGAATAGCACAGGTTACTGTATACCGTATCTGAACCGAACCACACTGAACAATATGACAAGAACAGTGCACACTTTCTGGGGTTAAAACCAATTAGTTACTAATAGTTGTTTTTAAACAGCATTCCCCAATATCCACTCATGACATCCCAGAGGCCGTGCCGTATTATTTGGACCCGTCCTTTCTAATCTGTACCTGAAATAACTAGGACTAGTAAGCAGCCAAGCTTAATGATCAACGGGTAGAACTTGCTTCGCGAGTTAAGTGGCTGTTTAGAAGGTTATGGACAAGTGGATATTAAAAACGGATACATCCTCCATTGTACCATATAAAGAATCCACGTCCATGATTGGAGGTAGATCAAGCGGTTTCTGATTGCCCGTGCAGGCATCTAATTGGCGGACTATCTCATCGCGAGCAAATGGGATTGTGCAAAGCAGAATCAAATTGTCTCCGGTAATGGACTATTGGTGGTACGGCTCGAGTAGCGGCAGCTTAGTTGTGTGTACATGTTGCTCTGAGAGTAAACGTCACTAACAAGTATATCCTTGAAGGGAATGTGTATGTACGCACGTAATTATGATATAATAGCCTCGTGGCTTTGTTAAACAATAGAAACAAATTCGTTTGATCATATATTCAGTTGGCATGCAAGCCGTGCTCTAGTACCAAGGTACAGACACATGAATAATTGTCATGGCAGATTGAGGCTACCACGAATGGTCTAGGATGTTCATATGCTATTGTTAATTTAGCATATCTTGTAATGCATACCTGAGAAATGTATTGTTCTTTACCTGTAGTGTGCATCCAGACAGTGTAAGCAATATATTATTATTACTATTATTATAATTATTACTACTATTATTATTATATGACGTTTGAGAAATGATATGGTAATATACATGTAGCATGATCAAATAAAAATCATAAAGGTAATAGTGTACGTATCTTTATGAGTGCATCACAAACAACAATGTAGAACTGGCATGTTGATAGTCCATGCCACTTCCTGTTCATTAAGCCCATGATTAACGATCAACCGTCAGTAGAAATTACGCAACATTATCTGACACCGGGTAGTCTCTTGTTTGGCAGTTGTGATCTGATATAAACAGTATGACATGACAGAAGCGATCTGACAAACAGTATAACATGACAGAAGTGATCTGACAAACAGTATGACACTGCAACTGTAGTACTATCTGGCGTGGCAGTTGTAATCTGAGATAAGCAGTCGGCGTGACAGCTGTGACATGCCGCAGAGAATCACACATCACAACAAAGGTCACGGTTAGAGCAGTGGCCTGACGCTCATTCAGATCTGCGTGAAAGCCTGTTCATATTATTCCAATTTGATGTATTAATTCGGTAGACTTCACAGTGGTCGCTCCTTTAATCCCCAACCCTGTCTCAAGGCCAGCGTTAGAACATGCCATTAAGCACGCCAATCTTCTGCTGGAAGAGGCAAATAGGCTTGGGAAATCAGGAATCCGTGTAAGCTATTGTGGTAAAATTGCAAAGCTGACCACCAGGATGAGGTGTCTTCTATTGCTGACACTATCAACCCTGAACATTTCTGTTTTGTCGTACAAATACTCGTCCAAGAATATCGGTGTATATTCTCATCTTTATACAGAAGTGAAGAGTTTCATATGAGAGGATACAAGGTTATACACTGACATGCGTGTGTCTATAAGATCAGCATCGCTATCTGGTAAAAGATAAAATACTAATACGACTACACATTGATGTCATTTGAGCTTCTTCAATTTATTGTAAAATTATGTATTGTGCAGTGTACAGCACGCAACTTTATCGATAAACTAATTCTTGCATTATTCTGTCAACACGGGGTTTATTAACTTGTACTAATGACTCGCGATGATTCCACGAAGACGGGACCTAGTCATTATAGAGGGAGAGAGTGACCATGCCTCTACAAACAAGCGTAAATCTTCATAGATAACTACTGATGTCACACGTTCCTCTATCATTAAATCTCGTAGGACATTCATCACGTGGTCTTCATCAATCACTCCAGTATAGCTATAAAAGCACAGGCATTGTTGGTCAGGTTCGTTGTTATTATAGATCAAAATCAGCGATAGCTCTGTTAATAACATCGTTTTCTGGGTTTATTTGACGAGTAGAGGCACGTGTAGGCTACAATAGTTGTAGGAACTTACAACTAATGATACAGTAGTTGCATAGCGCTGTCTTCCTCCGATACCATACACGAGCATCGTGGAACGCTATTCAACTAGTGTAGCCCATCAAGAACGTCGTGCAACTGGATTGCATGCGCTACCACCGATTGGATGTACACCACCGTGTACAAGCGGAAGCTTCGATTACGCCGGGGATAGTCGCTATTTCAGCCGGGGAAAGTGGCTTTGTCACGATGGTAGGTATAGATTCTCAAAGTTAGCATAAACTATTGAAATATAAGGGCATATCAGACATAACAAGGTAGCCTACGGAACATTAGGTTTACTTACGATTAAAAGAAAACTATAATCCAATACAGAAACCTTACCGCTTGTCCGTGATGCTCAACAATGTTGAGCTAACCTTGTAGAAGACGAGGCAATTTGTACCATTTTCGCTTCTTATATAAATAATAAGCAGTTTGAAAGCATAACAAATACATGTTTGGACATGTCTTTATCACTTACTTGCATACCACTACTCGGGAAATAACAGAAACGTATGACAT
>JAULBP010025963.1:0-13659 GCA_032355345.1 Lepetodrilus pustulosus
ACCACCAGGAATCACCACCAGGAATAACCACCAGGAATAACCACCAGCAGTCACCACCTAGTCGATCACTACCAGGAATAACCACCAGGAATCACCACCAGGAATCACCACCAGGAATAACCACCAGGAATAACCACCAGCAGTCACCACCTAGTCGATCACTACCAGGAGACACCGCCAAGAGTGATGAAGGTCTCACAAATGTAAACTACTCACAAAATCCTAAAAAGTGACATTTAAAACTATTGTATCAAAATTACTATTATTAAAGATATGAGAATGCTAATATTAGACAAATAGGAGACATTAATGTGAATATAATTGATCAATTTGTAAAGGTTAATTTTGAGTACTAATCGTATTTCACACTTAATAGTGTTATAAATATCGATGCTATTTTGCTTTGACGATGTAAGCTACTCTATAGTAATATCTCCATCTAAAAGTCAGGGTTCGCCAGCTCATACAAAGAAACCTGCATCTTTGACCCTTTCTTCAAAGAAATGACTCACATCATATAAATGTAAATTGAAGACAATCAAAGATGATGCAAGACTATTACTATTATTTTTTCTAGAATCTTTCACTACTATCACGACTTGTCAGTTTAGGGCAGGAGGAAACCTGAAATAATCAGTAGCGCTGAATGTTGCAGTAAACCTGCAAGCACCGGCTGGTACTGACAAACCAAGAATGATATCTGTATCACCAGACAGTGATAGTGCATCAGTGATAGTACAGACAGTGCATCCTATCAGGATCATGTCAGAAATGTAACTTTCGTGAACATCGTGAACATCGATACCAGGTACCCCTGGGTCATGATTTGAACTCAGGACCTTTGGCACTGAAGTCATGGACCCCAACTTCAGCGTTATATCGAGGAGACAGTGTATTAATGAAATAACCCCTTTACAAGTTTATGGTTACCAATACTTTAGCTGTTTTCTGATTCATAAACAGTAACTACACACAAAACTGAAATGTTTCCATATTCCTTCTCAGTTAATCTCTTCATCTACTCGACATGTGTTCAAATTTTTCTACCTCCTTAGATCTGGCTATCAATTTAAGGAATACCACTTGAACACTTGAATATACAGGACACCCTCTGGCATCTTAATACCCCATGAACTGTGCACATGCAGGTCATGTTAACTCCAACCCTCAACTATTTACATTATCCCAGATCCCTGTTTATTTATGCTCTCCAAGACATGATATGGAAACCAAAGATTTCCATCGCTGCCTCCAACTGGACATCCAATCCTTGTTGTTCAATGTATACAAGATCTTGAAGGGGTCTGGCACATTTATATGGTCTGCATCTATGTCTGTGTACGAGTCCTGCACCACGTATGTGTGTGTATCACACAGCAGGGGCTTGATGTGTTGACCAGCCCCCAAACTTCAACCCCTCCCTGCCTTCCCCCGCCCTGTTCCTCCTCTCTATAGCCATCACCTCCTCCTATTCCAGGACTTCAGTGACCTCCAGTAGGTCATCAGTGACCTCCAGCAAGGTCAACCAGCTCCTCCTCGACTTCACATCACTAAGCCCTTCAGGATTTCCGTGTCCTTTCAAAGGCTTCGTGATTTAATGACTTATCCAATCTGTATACCTTGGATTTGGTCCCTCGTGAAATGATGCCCTATCTGACCCCCTAGGACCCTTCAAATGTATGTGTTTGTTTTGCAGGTCTGGGTTTGATCCCCTGGTGCCAAAGTGGTGCCCAGGGTTGGGGTTGGTCTCACCACTGAAAGCCTTTGATTCTGATCTCAATGAGATAAAGAATTCCTACACTTTACCTCAGGGTACCTCAATATCGCGGGTGTATGCTGAAGGTTTATGGGATATAGCTTATGTTTATCAACATCTGTTGCCCATTTCCTATTTCAAAGAACACTCTATTTTATATTTGCTCTTTGGTTCTCTAGAATTAATTAAAAACACATACCTCATAAAATTGATTATAGGTACAAATATTTTGCTTGAAATATGCATGTTTATTAACATCTGTCGCCAGTTTCTTGTTTGAAAGTACATTTTCATCACTTTAATCTTTAGTTATTGAATTAATTATAAGTACATGTATTATATTTAGCTCCCAAAATATAAAAATTTTACATATATAAACACAAAAAGGTTTCATTAGTTATTAATAAGCAATCATTAACATATACCAACATATGTAACATTTTGAATACGCTCAAAGCATACTAATACATGTCCTATTTTGAACACACTTAGAGCTTACCAACACGTGTCATATTTTGATCACTCTCCATCCGACACGTGTCACATAATTGATGAGGCTCCAGGTACGAGTACAATGACAAAACGAAACATGCCCACGAGCAAATGTCAAATCTAGTTCGGACAATACTGTAAGGCAATTATCTCGGACAATTGCATGCTTCAAAATACACATTGGGTTCCATGTGATTCATAAGAACATCTCAAAGTGTAGAAGCCCACACACACACAATCTGACAGTGACTTAGTAATGTAGAGAGAGAAAACCAGCTAATGGGACAAGATTCACGAAATGTCACAAACATTTCTCCGTCGTCATGATGATAAAACACCTCTAGAAAATTCAGTAGTGCCGATTTATTGTATAAAAATTTTCCTGGTAGTTTGCATGCAATATGCTGAATCAATTTTCTCTCTCAAGAAAACTATAATTATCCATTTGACTTTTTGTTCTATCAGAAGTAAGCTGATAACTGGTTTGCTTAATGGGACCTCAAGGTCTTGGTGATGTGAAATATTTCACTCCCTCAGAACTCTGAAACCTAAGTAGGTCTTGAAATGTTGCTTTGCACATAATTGTTATGTGTCTGGAACGGCCATATTTATCTCCGAGACAAGATATATAAGAAGTGACATCAAGATAGTCATGGTGAAACGTTTCACTTTTTCTTTCCTCCGAGTCCATATATTATTCTGGCATTAGTTGGGAGTTTTGGCCATTTTCCCCACGACATTTCATTAATATTGTGAACTGTTTACAGTGGGAGGACAACCCACAATAATTTTCTTTGTAATAAGTCACATGAGGTGTGACTGCCATGGATAAAGACAGCAAAGATGATTAACTGTTGATATAGACATTGCACCCCAATTTTTTTCTGTTTCTTTATATTTCTTAATTGAGGTTTAACCCTCTCCCTGCTGGATTAGGCATAGTCACAGATCTTTAGGGCATCTCTGGTTGGCTCCAGCATGGAGAGGGTTAGAGCTGCTTTCAAGATTATTTCACTGGTATCACAACTTGCCAGATTAGTTCAGGAGGAAACCTGCAATATCCATAGCACTAAAAGTTGCAGGAAACTTGTGAGCACTTGCTAATGTACTGATCGACAGACCAAGGATACTATCCAAATATCTTCCTGCGTATGAAACTACTTTTATACATACTAGCAAGGAAGCAATAAAAAAAATCAATCACACTTCAATATCCATTACAAATATAACGCTGTAAATTAAGTAATGTTTTTATTCTTTTTAAATAGCATAGTAGAAAATAAAAATAAATACACAAAAACATAAATCAAAAAATTTAATTATTATTTTCATTTATAACATGAAGCTGATCAGCTGATTGATTGAATTAATGCTTTACATAGCAGCAGGAATATCTCACCCATAGGCGGCGACTACAATTTATGTAATACAATTACCAATTAGAAATGCAAGAGGAGAAAATAAGCATGAGCAGCTAATGAGTAGGAGTATGAAAAACGAGATTCAAATGACCTCTAATATTTGTCAGCCAGTCCTATTGCCATGAAATTGACAATAGGAAACATTTATCACCTGGGATTCACTTTCAAATGAGGCAATTTTGCTGGGTTTCCAATTATCATAATAACAACTCTTCTACTTTTTATAAAAATAATAATATGAAATGACAATACTTGACGTGAAGTTAAAGTGAATTAAATCTATATCTAATGTGATCGTCTGATTTGATGAGCTGTTGTTGTCACTTTAGACCAAGGATATTATTCATATTGTCACATGAATGTATTTATGCAACATGTTTTGGAATAATAATGATAACAAAATAAATCTTATCAAATAATATTTTCAATTTATAGCAAATGCAGTTTGTGCAACAGATGTCATCCACAAACAGAGTTCAGAGTTGTTTTTCTTTTAGAACCAACCAAAGTTGTACAACAGTACATAACATAGTATGCACATAATATGGCAATTCAAGATGGTTAATTTACAGAACATAATCATTAAAGGGGCAAATGCCAACATCATAATCTCTATAAAGTGGGACAGTTGCTTAATTTCTATGAGAACACGTATACATACATATTCCAAAACATAGACGAGTACCTTAATTGAAATGGTAGGGTCCTTATGAATTTTTAATAAACAATCATCATTATCACATAACATTAACTTTTACTGGGTAATAAAGTTCCCTTTTTTTTTCTTCAAGCCATAGAAAAACATGCGAAAGAAAAACAAAATCTGATCATCCATTTGACATTTAATGGAATGAAAGTGCAAAATTATATTAAAAAACTTCACAAAAGAGAGAGTGAACGCATATAGGAGGCTTTGAACTTTACATTTCCTGAAGGCATTTTCGCCAACTCTAATAAATCTTCATTTGCTGTCATTGACTTCCAAGGGTCTTTTCGTCATGTTTTTTCCCCTATACATTAGATCGATAGTCAACAAGGACTTGCAACATCTGCATATGATAGAAAGGGAAGGTCTTGCAGTAATGGCATGCATCATTGGGGAGGTCGTCACAGCGATACCTCCTGACCCATTAGGCCAAGTCAAATACCCAGGCTTGCTGAAATCACATTAAATACATCAACTCCAAATCGATTCTTCATGGTATCTGAAGTTTTCTTGACACAAATTTCCTTTATGTAATCGTCTGAGATGCCTTCGGGAATTTTTCGTTGCTAACGGACTTCGATGCTGTTACACATGACCCACCTTGTATGTATAGATCATAACAGAGATACTCATTCTTTACTATTATTATTAAATAATGTTATTTTTCTGTAATAATTTCTTAACATCTTATATCAAATTCTGACCTATTCTCGTTTACAATTAGCCCTGATTTACTTTCTAGAGTTGTTTCATCTAGAGAAACTTAGAATAAAACCATTAAATATTCACATATTAATGTTGAAATTAATATTTCACTTTCCAACTTCACAAAACAATAGAAATGTAACTTTGTCCATGATGGATATCAGCAATATTACTGATATAAACTTTCCAAATAGAGTTCTACTCTAAAAGATCTTTTTTATAAATTGTCAATTCCTCGGTTTATTAGTAACTAAACTTTGCCATAACTTTGTCAGCAATGACAAAGAGAAATATCAATTTTCCTCTTGAGAAACAATTACGACAAACTTGACAAGCTACAGTGAGTGAGTGAATATGGAGTTTAAAAGTCGCTGCGGGAATCTGACAAGCTACAGCAACAATAATTTATTTGAATGATAACAGTTGTTCATAACATACCATAACGTACATTTCATTCTCATATCTTACAAACTGTCGACGTCCTCCTTGAGATGAATGGGTGATCAATGGTTACTAGCAAAGGCTGAACAAATGAAATAAAGGACATTCTGTCATGTTATCACACATAATAATGGTTCACGATGAGACAAGTGCTCAATACAAGCAATCCAGACAAGATTTAATCCTAATATTCTGCTAAGATCAAAGAGAAGGACTCTAAATATCTAAATATTAGATATCGTCAAGTGAGACCAATTGAGATCAAATGAGATCACACCTGTGAAAGTGATTCTATTTGGTCGTAACCCTGTATAGTGGTGTTCGACCAGAAGACTGAGTTCATTTTAGTTTCCATATGTAAAAGTGAACGCAATAACATATGGATTATTTTCAAATACCGGAAAATAATCCCAGTTTGATTGCATTCATGTTCGCTGTAGGTCAATATGTTTCAAAATCACTTGTAAAAAAAGAAATTAATAAACTAGTCACCAATGTTTCCACAAGATTAAAATCTCACGATATTTTTTTGGTGAACACGTGAGTTTCTAAATTATTAAAGCCATATCTCAACAATCTCTCAGTACCTAAGTGGTAGATATATTCCAATAATATCAAATGGTGTACATGTCTTTTATCAATTCATCTATTAATATTTTTCATGACAGTCGACAGAGCCATGATAGCAATTAATGCAGAATGCCTAGTGTATGTAAGTTGTAAACCCATCAAGTAATTCACATTGCATACCAGTCACGCAAACAACAAACCAATATATAAATACATGCCAACTCATTTATGCCTGAACTTCAACAACTATTGTCAGTCATCATACACATCTCCGCTATGTAAACTGACACAAATCAAAACCAACAATATATCTTTCTGGAATTATTCTGGCAAACATACCTGGAACATTATAACAATACCCTGGGTAGTGCGTGCCTATGTCAATGCCAGACATCCACGATCCCCCGTCAAGCAACGAGATGTGTGACCAGCATACTGACCACACCACGGTCTCCTGGGGGTAATCAATTGACCACAGACGCCCCTCTCCCACTCCCCTCCCCACCTCAACACCACTGTCAATATTGACACAGATTATCTGTTAATCCCACAGTCACATTCACTAACATGGGAAATAGCATTAGATTGACACCTCTGTTGATTTGAAATTGACTCGAAACAACCGGCAGTGTCTAAACATCGGAAATATTTCCATAGCAAGCGTGCCACGTTGGACTTAACTTTGTGTGTTTTGTGCGATAAGCATAATTTATGAAGTGATATTGGACGGAGAAATACAGTTCTGTGGAATACTGGATTAAGAGGAATTCCCGGTGTTGGGGCAAGTGTAGCAATATAACTATTTAACAATGTGGAATAGGACAGGTGAGAGATATTAATGTGACAGTAGCTCATATATACAGCACGTACACGTGGAATGTTTTACATCATTACAGCTGACAGTGTTATGAGTAAATGAGACAGCTAGTGAAATTACTGTGTAGTTGACTACCAGTAATACAAATGATATAGAAACATAGATGCATAATGAAATAATAAAATTTATCATATAATAATAGCATGACACACTGATATAGGATAGGTTTGCACTGTTGTCAGATCCTTTTTTTTAAATTGGGGTTTAGAGCCGCTTTCAAGATTCTTAGACTTATATCATGGCTTGTTAGTTTAGGTCAGGAGGAAACTTGCACCATCTGTAGCACTGAATGTTGCAGTAAACCTGCGAGCAATGGATGGTACTGACAGACCAAGGAAGATAACTGCATTGCAACAGTACGGGCAGTGCATGGTATCTATTGCGTTACAAAAGTAACTCTAGTGAACATTGATGTCAGACTCCCTTGAATGGGATTTGAACCCAGGCATTTGGCTCCAAAGTAAAAAAAGTTATACCACTGGGCTAACAGCTGGCCCACTATCTTTTCAGACTGCAAAATCCCAAAGCTGGAAGGTTAAGATATTAAAAGAAACTCTGCAACCAGATAATCTTTAGGTTTGGAAAAGCAAATTACCGGTATACACAACAGATTCAAACCAATACCGGAAAATCAGGTCTGTTAACAAATTCTATTTTTACGAACAAGTAATTTAACGATGCAGCAGAAGCTTGTCATCAATCAATGCCCCATCACCAAATGTAAATTCTTTGCTTTGGACCAGAATCTGTCCACTTACCATTAACTGGATGAATGGCGCCATGAAGAAGAAGAAAAAGAAAACAATGACACAAACTGAAAATAATTGGGTTTCCAATTTGTGTCTTGCGTTATTGATTAAATCATGTTACGTTCAGATGTCGTCAACGATCTCATGGGGGGAAACAAGAAATTAGAGTCTATGATGGACATACAACAACTAATACAGATCTCGGTCTGGGGGTTGATACTCCAGGGAAAGCCTTACGTCAAGTTACAACCAATGCTGCCATCAAGACTAAGACAGATGACACTTAGGTGGCATCACCTATCATGGTGGCTACTGTTTAGTTTGGGCAATAATTGGCATGCAAAAAGAAATCCATACAGAAGCAGTCATCGAATTTAAAGAGGGTACTGGGGTTATTTGAAAATCTACAATATTAACAGTATCCGTGGTAACCCCTGCAAAATTACAGATTTGACCACCATTAACATTGGGACTATGAAGAAGGACCCCCCTTATTATTTTCATAATTTCTAACACTGCCAAGAACCTCAGATATGTATCTACAAATTACTGTTCAGCCTCGTAGCGATCTATTCTCAATTAAAAGCGGCACAATCCTGCACTGCAATGTGAATGTGAGCCAGACACTTGAAACTGTTTGCTCCAAAATACAAAGTCTAGAAATAAGGAATTTTTAAAATTACTTTTCTTGGTGTCCCCTCGATATAGCGCTGAAGTTGGGGTTCATGACATACCCTGCGTTATAGTAACCGCCTTATATGATATTGCAGGGAATGATGAAAATAAAAATGGGATCCATGTCTGACCTCCATGTCATATCCGAATCCGCAGTGCATCGGACCATGTTATATCGAGGAGGGACTGAAGTTTATTTATCGTCTCAAATACACCTCAGTCTTGTATTGAATTTTGAGAAAACTATCTCCGGGTCCACGAATTGGTCGTACCAGTAATCTGGGCATAAATTGAGTTTTACATCACTTCCTGCTATAGTAAATAGCATGGCATACGCCCCAAGTCATACTCCGACTACTGTGTGACCATTTCGTGAAAAACAGACCTGGTTAAGCAATGCAACTTTCTGTTATATCAAAAATAGAAATCCAATACAAATTGGACAACTTGGTTGGTTGGTTGGTTCAAAACCTAGTCACTTTCTAGATTCTTTCACTAATATCATGACAAATTGGACAAATCTCATCCTGCAACTGTTAGTTGTTGTACATAAAAGACAACAGGCCTGTAGGATATTATCTGTATTATGCGGCACATGTCGAGATGAAGGGGCACTGACAAGCATCAGACAGACACTGACTAAAGCTGATCAAGGTACCGGTACTGGTACTTGTACTGCTTCTATAACCAGATGTAAGTCTAATGCTCCGATCGATGAGCTCGGCAACGTAATCCCAACAGGGCATCTTCCAACACTCATGTGCTCACACCAAATCCACTCTTTATCGGGCAAAGAGACAGATCAGATTGAAAATCTTACAATCACGATTATTGCAAGAACAAAGTAAAAGTGTGTGAGATAGAAAGCGTGCTTGCATGTTTATTGTCAGGAACAAATTGTCATATGATTGATCATGCTTAAGTCATTGCATAAACTGTAAAAGTATTTGTAATCTTTTTTTCATGATCAAATACTGTACAAGTAATTGTTTACTAAAAATATACATTTTATATAGAAATAATGACAATCATATGAAAATTTTAAAAATAATAATATATAACAATAATAAATTACATTCAGGCCATAGTTATTTGATTGCTTGATTTATGGATTTTTCTATGTTATTTCTTATTCAGGCAGTCGAAAATATAAATTAATATAATTTGATAGTTTGGGTCCATTATAAAAATAAGAATAATTGGAGATTATGAATGGTCAGTTGACAGAAAATAAATACAATTGAACAATATAATTGTCATTAATTGTTATAAATGCCAGTACACATGAATTGTTAAGAATTATTAATACAAAAATATATTTTTTAAATGACTTTTGTTATACATGTACACATTTTCCAGTAAGTAAATAAATTGGCTTTGATTCTGTGTCAGCTATTGTCTGTCCATCTTTGTTCATGGCCAATACAACTTGTTCCTTCACGATTTATTATAATAATCTTCTAATGACTAGTACACTGTCAGTGGAATATAATATAAGTAATTATGTTTACTTATGTTTACTTTCCAAAATTGAAAATAAATTCATTTGGCAGATCAGCAAACAAGGAAATCAAAGAACTATGGCTTCAATCATTATTGAAAATAATAGTAAACCTATGAAATTAATTGGATTTATTTGAAAAGGAATTTCATGCCAAATATTTAATATTCAAACAAAAAACACATCTAATGTAACAAAAATATTTAATTACCTGAACCCGATTTGAATATTCCAGATAGGATTAACAATGGCGGAAATATATGGTGCCCTCCCACGCTACTCATCCAAATACAGCAATGACTAACATATACGAGCTGGAATCGTAACAAGCATGGACTAACAAGCATGGACTATGCTGCAAACAGATCACTCCTATCGCAATTATTACTACCTACAAAGTCTATCCGCCATATAAAAACGATATGAGACTTTGATCTTTATTCATTCTGAAGATAGCCAAGCAAAAAGGCGACTCTCTCTATAGCGTATCCCAATAACAAACATGTCAGAGTTTCCGTGTGTGGGAAAATACACATTTGAACCGTTTAGATGAATGATTTTAATCGTATGACCTACATATACGTGTAAAACCACCTTCCTGGCACTCTTCTCTCCAGTACAAAGTGTCCATTGTGAATGTTTGTCAATAGCCGATTCAGTGACGAGTATTGGGAACAAACTGATATTGGTTATTAGAAATCTTTCAACTCGGGTAAGAAAGAAAACATACAAACTAATAAACTGACTACACTTTGGCGCTCCGTGGGAAGTCGGTAGACTGTACGTAACGGAAATAGTCTGTATTCCCGGTGATATCATACCGTGAGAATCATAGATCACGTTGTCTGTCTTAATCATAAGAGACGGTATTTCTTCCTGATCGTGAAAAGGAATAGCACAATGTCTAGCTTAAAAACACAATTAACCCTCTGGATTATTATTTGTATTCAAAATTCAATGCAATAATTATGCAGTATTTATATCTAACAGAGTTTCAAGAGAAATATACCGCCTTTCCAGACTGCATTTCCGTCTTTCCATAGGTGGTCATGTTCCAGGGAGCATTCATTACAAATAGTTGTACCCAAAGTAGTTCTTTTTCCATAAAATACTTCTTACAATTGCCCAGTAATCCAATAGCCACCCGCAGCAATTTGAACGAACAACTAAACTGTTGTCAGCGAAATTAATGTTTCATATAAACACCAATTTTTATTTGCGGGGGAAAGCCATAATTCTGAGCCTTTCCATATTGTTCCATTTACCGTGGTATATAAAGTACGGCTATGCTCTGATCTCTATGGACAAAGATGCCTGCGTTAAAGCAGGGTCATTGAGGGCAATTGCTATTATATTGTCATGCTTATTACAATAAAACACGCATGTCGAGAAATAAGATTCATAAAAATACAGAAAACATCCAGTTGCACATGCATTGAAGTTATACAAGCTAAGAAGTGTTGATGAATGCCATAATTGAAATATGAATGTATAGGATCTATGTTAAAAATACAGAAAACATCCAGTTGCACAATTGCATTGAAGTTATACAAGCTGAGAAGTGTTGATGAATGCCATAATTGAAATATGAATGTATAAGATCTATGTTAAAAGCACCACTTTCATTTAAACCAAATGGTGCTGGTATGTAGTCCATACATACATGTATAATGAAATATTCCATTTATGTTTCACTTGTATTTGCTGCATTCTGAATTTTCCTAATTTATGTGTTTTCAGGTTTTATTTTGTCTAGCATTACCATAATAAGTTTTGAATACTGAATAATTGAAAAAAGAATTGTAAAAATACATCCAAAATAATTCCAAAACTACATAAGATTGACACATTTGTAGTAAAGGTCACCATGCAGAATTCTTTTTATTTATTCATTAACATAATCCTGGAGAATTCCCATCTTGAGACAATAATAAAGGCATAAACAATAACGATATAGCCAGAAAGGATGATGACATGGGCGATTTAGGGATCCGTCCATTTCTATCCAATATCATCATTAAATACGATATATTCCTTTATCATTAGATGATATCATTCAACAATATAGTCCAGAATCAGTCCCAATGACGCCCAGTGGGATTTAATAATAACATGAACATATTAATCTGCTGGAATATCTGGTAATACCTCGTCTGATAACTATAATGTAATGCTGTCATAAACGGAGTACATTGTTGAGGTTTTACAGAATTTCCCCACAAAGTTGAACCATCTGTTCACAAAGGGAGGACAACCCATGAATAAATTTTAAAAATAAAACCAGAATGGTGGTTTTTTTATGATGGGCAAGAGGTTAGAAATAGAAAGTGTTGACAACAATTTGTTATTGAATTGTAGATTGAAAGTTGAACCATCTGTTCACAAAGACCGGACACCCATAAATACTATGTGTGACAGTAAGACAGTTCAGCTAGGGCTGATACTGAAAGTGGTATCTAAGTATACAGATACTGCATCTACAAGCCAAATAGGTAAAAGATTCCTGCCGCGACGTTAAACTCCATAATCACTCACTAACTCTACAAGCCCATCTCTGTATGTTACTGTTGTTTTCCATCACAAAAATAATTACCCAGACCACCATTCCATAGAACTGATTATAGCACAAAGGGAGTTAACTCCAAGTTAACGGTTAGGATTTACGACTCGATTGCAACGCTCTTTTGGTCAAGCAGTTCCCAGACCCAACGAAATTGATTTTGAACCTGTAACCTTGGGATATAAGTGCATGTTAGTTTATATCTACAGCTAATTGTCCTCTTGGGAAAAAAACCCAAACATAACCAGAATGCTATCATACGTCTATTTTCAGTCCATAAAAATTAAATGTAATCTATTTCATACCAATTTCACTCCCAAGCAAGTCAGAAATAAAATAACATCTTTAAAGAATCTATTATCCCAGCCTTTGAAGTTCATGCCTATCTCCAATTCTTCCACAAAACCAAACCCAGCCATCATCAAAAACAACAGGAAGGCTCAAATTTCGTCTTGACTTTTTTACCAGCAAAATGCCATCAAAGTAGCATTTCTGCAACTATTTTTACTCTTTGATGATAAAGCTGAATCCCTAGAGAATATCCACATGTTGTGTAATATCAAGGGGGAAGTCCTGGAATCAGTCTTCACTCAATCATACTTCATGAAAGACATCACTTTAATACAAGGAAAACATGATTTGAGAGATTGGGTCCATCAGTGAAGATAAACTGCCAAAAAATAGCAGCATCTCGACTTTCTCAAGTACAGTGTGAACAACTCTCAACACAGCCGAAGTCACAGACTCAACCTTGGTGGTATTTCCTGAGAAGGTCATACCTCAATTTTGAGAATCTGAAGAACTTTGGGGGGAAAAAAACAGGATATTTTTTTTATGATGGGCAAGAGGTTAGAAATAGAATGTGTTATTGACAAAAATATGTTATTGAATTGTAGTTTGGAAACACACAAGACAGAGAAAAAAATATTACTGACGTCAGTATCGGATTCTTTGATAACCATATATCATTCTGATGCTTTCTGTCAATATTGTATAGTATCAATTTCTTATTTGAAGCAAGATAACAAATTATCTCTGACACTACTCAAATAAAAACTGATCAACTATGTATTACCAAGGGAGGTAGGAAGAGACTAAAGGAATGAAGAGGTAGGGAGAAGGGGAAAGGGTGAGGGAGGGAGAGAGAGAGAGAGAGAGAGAGAGAGAGAGAGAGAGAGAGAGAGAGAGAGAGAGAGAGAGAGAGAG
>JAULBP010026074.1:0-13656 GCA_032355345.1 Lepetodrilus pustulosus
GATTTGTACACCCAAAAGTTGTTATTTACTGGTATACTAAGTCCCCAACAATTGATATTTATAATAAATTTCATATTATATAATTATTAGTCCTGACTAATAATTATCTTGTCTTTGATGTATGCATGATATATAAAGCAATCGTAGTTCTTTCGTCATACCCATTTGAGAGTTATGTCACCTTGCATTAATATAGAGGACAAAGAACTAAAATTGTTCAAGTTGTTATATAAACAGCAAAATCCAAAACACTTTGTTGAAATTGAATTTTGCCTGCCGTACAGCAGTAGAAAGGTTTTTGGAAGTACAAACATGATTTTATATATATGTCAAGTGATTTATAGTTTTAGCCTTTAAGGGCCTTTAATATTCTTTTATAGTAGTGCTTAATAATATTATTGCAAGCATGTATTATGCAAACTGGATAATCGAAAACTGAAAATTGTCATAAAGAACATTGATCGAAGTCTTATAAACCTCATATGACTTCATCCTATTGTTTTCCACTGTGCCTTCTCCTAGCGTGCCATCTCCTAGCGACAAGACCTCAAGGTTCAGTGTCAAGCTCAGGTCTTACTTGGAATACTTGGTCTTACTGACCCAGTTCGGGTCTTACTTGCAATACTTCATGTCTTACTGACCATCACAAGTGTTTTGAATACAATAATCTTAAGTCGAAATACTAGTATTACAATCACTATAAAATATCTTGTCATCAGTCAGGATCGAACTACTAAACCTTCAATTTAGAATCATTCATGAGCCAAACGCCTAACCGACTGGGCTATTGTAGTCCTCAAAGAAATTCATCTAGTTTACTGTGATTTTATACACAGCATGTGTATTCTGTAAATATTTCTTTAATTTACTACTTTATGATATACAGTGCCCCCTCGATATAACGCTGAATTTGGGGTCCATGACATACCCCCAGCCTTATAATACCAGCCTTATACAATAGTACAGGTAAATAACAAAAAAATAAAAATGGGATCCACATATGACCCAGCCTTATATCTGAATCCGCTCTGTATCGAACAGCCTTATATCGAGGGGACACTGTATTTGTACATTATATACACCCTAAAAGCGGATTTAGTAAGTTGGATAACTGTTTTTCCAATCACTTTCAGACGAATAAAATATGTTTAAATAGAAAACACAGCATGTGATGCTCTTGGTGTCTGTGGAAAGGTACACAGAGCATTCATTGGTTTGGGAAGTCTCATTGTTCATGCATTATTATGTACCGGGTAGTTGTGAACATTATCAACATTTATGTTTATATTTATTCATTTTTGTCGGTTTACAAGTCGGTTAAAGTACTTGACTTTTCCACCCATCTCCCCCCTCGATCTTGCAAGTCTTGCTACTGACACCAAGACCTCATTCTCATACTTTAACCTATCATTTTAGGTGGTATCAGGTGGACTCTTGTTAAGGGGACGTTCCTTGGCAATAACAATATAAACAATAATCAGGTAACCTTTAATTCTGGGTTCAGACCAAAAACTGGGTTTGGCTGCTGGACTAATATCATTTCTCTGATTTTCTATATGCATTTAGTGATATCGCTCATGTCAGTGGTCCAAATCATTACATTAAAATTATTTCAAAAACAGTATTATGATTTTACTAGAGCTGATAAATATGTTCATATCAACATGCATCCTGTTGATGTAATTATGATGAAGATATAGGCCTATCTTATCAGAATTTAACATATTTGTCACAATCCTTTCGGAGACCCATTGATTTATTAACAGACAAAACGTATCAGTATGTGATTTTATATATATATATATATATACGCGTGTACCCTGCCAAATCCAAAATTACAACTTTGTAGATAGTGGAATAAAAATTCTGTCTATTTGATCTACATGTATTACTATTTTACTTCAAAAGTTTGCTAAAACTGTGGAGGGTTGCCTACCTATCATGTAACAGGTATTTACATATATTCAAATATTTACACATTACTTCATATAATATTATAAGCTTTACTATTATCTTCAGTTGGAAAGCGAACACAAACACCAATGGATATCCATAGTCAAGTATACATGTATGTAGCAGACTTGTCATGCATTATAATACTTTTTAAAGTTGTCATCATGAACGTTGTAAAGAAGTGCGACGGTTTGTGCAATATGGAAGATTCATGTGCCCGGGGATGGTATCAAAATCATGGATATATAGAAATGTAAATTTGATGCAATAATACATTTTATAGATTTTTTTTAATGAGGTTTATAGTCGCTTTCTAGAAACTTTCACTAACATCACGACTTGTCAGTTTAATGCAGGAGGAAAACCGCACCATCCATAGTGCTGAATGTTGCAGTAAACCTGCAAGCACCAGCTGGGACTGACACAGCGACAGACCAAGGATGATAACTGTAGTGCCACTCTACAGACAGTGGTGCATTCTATCAACATCGCATCAGAAATGTAACTTCTGCGAACATTGAGGCCGGGGCCCCAGGAGGCGGGATTTGAACTCAGTACCTTTCGATCCGAAGTCCAATTACTAGTAGCTGTATAGGGAAAACAAACATACCCAGTTACGCTGGTATGTCAAATTGTATGTTGAAATAAGTTTTCCTTTATGATTACGACTTAGATATCTCAAGATGCACTGTATAAAGCTTTGCCTAGCCAAATATCTTTTGAGATAATCCTTATTATTGATGGACGACTCCCATGTGACCAATGGTCATTACTTCCTCTCAAAAACTATGATACATGTATTAATAGAGCTGATTAATATTTCATATCAACATACTTCCTGTTGATGTAATTATGACGAAGATATGTCCTATCAGACTTTAACATATTTGTCATAATCCTTCCTGACACCCTTGCAATCTGACTTGGTGCAACTGTACAACTGCTTGATTATGTACATTAATGTGTTGTATTACTTTGATTTATATCTAGCAGTTTTAAAAAAACCATTAGAGGCTATTGAAAATCAAGAGGACCAAACGGGCATGCCAGAAATGAAGTTTGCGTGCCGAGTGCTATTGGCCTGCAGGCAGGCATTATTTCTACCCCTGTATGAACAATTCGCTTTATATTGGCATTATTATATAAGTGTACTGGCCTGCCTAGATACGGGCCAAATAGTATACTACATGATGTATTTTAACCATTAGACAATGGTGATAGTATTATCAGGATATACATGTATTGGGGATACTATAGCTACAGTGTCAGGTCCATGCTTTACTCCATATTGAGGACAATTCTACAATGTATCGGGTCCTTTGCCCCATGTGCTTCGACCCTGTAGTGCTCTCGACCCAGGCCAACTCTCTAACTAAGAAGCCATGGAAGCAGTAGTATAAACTGAATATCACTATATATAAAAAGTTAGGTGTCCATACGGACCCCCTTGCGGGGCTTGGGGTAGTCCTACTATAACCTTATTTGTAAAATATATATTTTCTTTATATATATACATGCAATTGATATTTATAGTGTATATTTGGAAGCTAAAGAAACGAAAACTGGAAAGCTGTAGTTTCATAGTATGATTTTTTATCATATAAAAACACACCCTGGGGTCCGGGCAGACCCCACACCATCGTATGAGGGTTAAACAGCATTCATGATCACCTAATGTAATACTGGAGAAATTTATGATTATTGTGCAAGATGTACATGTTCTCTGTACCTTACTCATAGTCGCTCTCACAGACCCTGTTCTCTAATACTCCTATTCGAAATATCTCCTATGGACAAAAGCAAGTCTAGGTTAAAGAAATTCAGAGGCTCATTTCATATTCAAATAGTATACATCAATAGAATTTATTAAAAATAATTTACTTTCATCCTCTGAGACTACCGGTATTGACAGTTTACCTTACTCAATGTGCTTGATTTGCTTCAAATAATACTGAAGACAGGCATGGCTGGGAATAACACCTAGCATACTGTTACCGGACAATTTCACCAATCAATGCCATCAACTCGCGTCTTTGTCCATGTTGGAAGTAGATTGAGATACTCTACCGTCAATGGCCAGCTGACGCCGATATGCCAGTCAGAGCTTTTCGGCCAATGGAGGCAACAATAGATGCCCAATAAAGCAGTGTCTGTGGCTAATCCCGCATGGAGAGGGTTACAGAGAACAGATGTTTGGGCTGTTGTATGGTAATATGGTGGTGGTGCATGGAAACTTTGTTGCATCGAGTTGCACCATCTTTCATCCCGATAGTCTCCCATAGTATTTCGTCAATAGACCAATAGTTTTCCCTCATTCAACTTAAGATAAGGCAATGTCTACATATTACATAAATTAATTGTTAATCATGTGATATTCGACACACTTCCATAAAGTGTCAATTGGACCATGCCATGAATAATATCACTCACTTGGTCAAAAATAATTGTTACAAATAAGCAGGAATTCTCATCTTTGAAGTTGAATACGAGAAAACAAAATGGTGTCCAATATTGATTTAATTTAATTGGTGTGTTCGTCACAAGGGGGAATGCACAACAAGTCTCTATAATAAGAGAAGACATACACCAAAGCTGGTACAGATGAACAAGGAATTTTAACTGCACATTGCATATCAATCTTCCCAAAATAAGTTTCACTGTAGAAAGCTCCTGCTTCAGACAGTCGAAGCTCAGATGATGTACTCCTATTTCACTATTTGCTACTCTTGACAGTCAAAAATACAATAACATTGGCTCTGTGATGTTCCTCCGTGTGCCTACCTCGGTCTCCTTATTGAGCCAAGAAACTTTGGAATGTTTAGACTGACTTTGGAACACTTAGACCGGGAGCCGGATGGGTTAGCCCAACTGAAAAGGTCACCAAAGCTATAGATAATAGTGCATAACTTTGTCGGACACGTCTCCCAGTATAAGGAACTGGACATCTGCCGAGATGCCGCTGGTGGGTTAAGGTGTTGGGGGTACAGGAACGACACCTAAAAGATGAGCTAGATTATCCCAAAAGGTTACCGATTAAAACCACTCTGTAATTGTAAGCCCACATCCTAAATATATGAATGCCAGACCCCACCCCAACCCCAAACTACTTAGATTAGCTTTCAGTATGACAAAAATTTTAAACCTACTGCAAAATGAACACCAAAAAAAACAACACACAAAATGTCTGGTATTCATATTGGTAACCTTTTCAACTAGGCTAACCCCTCTGGGCTCCCATCTAATTACCGTAGCTGGAACAAGTTTTGGTCCATTTTTGTTCTACAACTAACATTGTTTTCTTCTTATCCATTATTAAGTTTGCTTCACATCTTACTATCCAAACTGTTTGATATTCAAATGTCCAAGTTGGTACATCTTTGTCTTTCTCCAAGATACAACAAAAACAATACAAAACAAGTACATAGTTTTTTAAAACTTTTATTATAGCTATAAATATATTATGAACAGTTACACCCATTGGCAATGTATACATAATAAGCAATCTGACATGTGCATACTAACAACAATTGAACAATAAGATACATTTTACAACACAAATGCATAATGGTATTTTCATTCTAAATTCAAACATTTCCTTACAAAAGTAATTTAGTCTTGCCATGCTCAGGATTGCATGCAAGAGTACAAGGTATTGTTTCTCGAAGCTCACGTATCTACTACCAGACCATAAGCTCTCTAGTAGCGATCTCTTATACACAGTGACGGGCACTTACGAGAGCGCTGTGGTCTTGTAGTGGACATGAGCTTCGAGAAACGATATCCTGGACACACTTTAAAATACTTGCCATGTCCTATGTACAAAGTTAGTTCCAGTTCCTAAGGGAATAAATACTGCCAATAAAAATTAATTCACATTACATGTATTTGGATTTTAGTGGCAAGGATCATCTTCAGAGCAGACATCCTCAAGATTGATTGACTGAATTATTGCTTTACGTCGTCGCAACAGGAATATGTCATCCATAGGCGACAACCCAGACCTGGTACAAATAGCATATGTATCATACTAGCGTTGTGTGCCAGACTTCTACTATTTCTGTGAACACTAGTTCACAATCCTATCTGTATCAGTGAAGCAACATTAAAGTTCTGTACATCATGAACCAAGACATTTCATTGTTTTCATGACAGTGCTACACCACAACAAATCGTTAATTTCAAAATTGGTCATCCATTTACAGTATCCAATTCCAATTCTTCTATGTCACCAATGTTCGTCCAATAGCCTTGCCAAGGCCTTACTGTGATGGTGGCATTATGTAGCAACGGTTGTTCAGATTTACACGCCTCATTATACCTGTATACTGTTCAACGTAACTTTTACACAGAATAATTCTCTGTGTCAACACAACTAAATCTATTGTTTAGAAGAAGAAAAACAAATTTATAACCAATACAACACACACTGGTTGAATAGGGGCTTGAGGCCGTTTTCAAGGATCTTTCACTCGTATCACGGCTAGCATGTCTTGTATTTACATGTCCTGCTTGGAATAGAGGGAATATCAACCAGCTGCTAGTGCTAGCTCACAGAGTATCGTGCCAGTTGGAACATGGATATCCTCTCAATCAACATCAAGCCGACAAGTACGATCTTTTCAGCGTCTTTTAGTACCTCCCGCTCTCTGGCCCCACATCATAATCATCATACAGAGGTGCTTCTACTAAAAGTTCTAGCATAAGGCATGCCACAAGTATTGTGAATTATTCTAGTAACTTTATATAAGTACCAGCTTTGAAAGCACCTCTTCCAACAAATACAACTAAAAACCTGCAACATACTTCAATATCGTAAATCATGAAAACAACAAAATCACATCTACAGAAATAAAGTGGTTAAAGATCAATGGTCATATTAATATGTTTTCACGTAATTAACATGGCCACTATTAGCTGCCATATTCATGGAGATATAATACTAGCAGGATATATCATATGTAATTAATGCAAAACAAGCAACACTGTCTTTACAAGGCCATTGAGGTCAATGAAAGTAGGAACGGCAGAAATTTTGACATAAAATTATAAAATGAGTGCGAAATACACTGGCTGTTAATCATGTTAAATTTAGAATATGTGTAATAAATACTCAAAATTATAGTATATTTGTGACTCGATAGACAATGTCTTTTTCTGTGCAAACATAGCAAGTATAAATAGAAGATTAAGTACAACTTCCTGATGTGTTCATCACATGACAGCCTTGAGTACATTTTACTGATAAAGGATAATTATCTCTCATCAGAATAAAAATTGTTGAAGAGGCAATCAAATACTAGCAATGTCCACAGCATGATGACATGCAATAATTTACAGATAAATTCAAACACAGTTGACCGAAAACTGCAAGAACATTAGTCACCTGATATTTTTATCAGCAACTTAGACCTTGAAAGAGTAGTATTACGAAAAGTATTTTTAGCCAGATATCAACAGTGTCCAGTCACCAGTGTGTCTTCCTGACCAATACAGCAGCCACTGGTTATCCATGACCACTAGTAGGTGGTCATCATTGACCAATACAGCCACTAGTGCACTAGTCAGATGAACTACCTCCACAGGATCCTGAAGGGCATCAACATCGCTGCTAGCCGTCCTGACATCAGTGTAGTCCAGGGCAGCCGTCACAAAGCTCCTGTATCCACTACAAGTCGATAACCCTCTCATAAGCTGTCTTGTAATACAGCAATCAAGACAGTGTTATGGTGTTGTAGTGGATACATTTGTTTCATAAAAGAGGTGCCAGGTTATAGCATACTAGAATGCATCCAGCAATTTCAACCAAAAGAGTGGAATAGTTTCTTCAACGTCTTCCTCCATCATGTCCATGCGTTAAGGACTTCATGGATTGGGGTGAACCAGGTGAAAGACTTCTCTCCCTCAGTAGAAGCTTGAAGCATTACATGCTCTGGCTGCATCTAGGACAACTCCAGGATTTCATCCTGGACCCTCATCGGATTCTTCAACTGCCAGGATCTCTTGGATGAGCACTAGGAGGAATCTACAGTGGACACGGATTGTGAAGTCTGTGTTTTACATCCATAACTGTAGGTAGGGAAGAACAGACCTGGCAATTGGAGAATCCACTCGTTTGATGTCACGCAATATCCAATAGTACTGGGATGTTCCATACCACAGGGACAGGATCCACGTTGGAGGCTTTGGTACAGCATTAGGATGTCTGCCAATGGCTTTGGTCGATCCACAAGATGGTGCCAGGAATTGTATGTAGTATTATAGACTTTCTGAAGTTTACACAGAAAGATGAAGAAGACTAGTTTGTATACCAAACAGCTCTCACAAGGATGGGCTTGTTTAGTTGAACCTTCTCTCATCAACTGGATGGTGGCCTGTCAGGTTAACTTGTAGTTCTAGATGTGGAAACCTTCAATTACAGAGCTAGAATTTGACTGTGGTAAAGCAGAAATGGAAGAGTGAACAAAATAAATAGGCCCCAATCAGAAGCTGCAGTGAATAGCATGACCTAGATGCTAAGATGACCATTACAGGAACATGGCCGAGATTGATGACGTTTAGATGGCCTGGTCCAAGGATATCAGTCTGTCAAATGAATTGTTCTGGCCTTGCAAATAAAGATATATTTGCTGTAGGCATCCCTAATAGTACTGCTTTTGGGAAAATGAGTAATATTCCTAAATGAATTGTAATAAGGTGGGGCAGTGTTGTTACAATAGATTACTATGAAAGGTAAGGGGGTTGAGTTTTCCCCAACACCGTTTTCCACAGTATTTCACCAATATCTATTTACAATTTGGTTATTGTGGGAGGAAAACCTGAAACAGCTATGTTTGTTAATAGCAAGACTAACAAGGCTAGTAAAGTTAAACCAATGATGATGATGTTGTTCAGTACATACAATAGATCTTTTCATTCATCTCATAAAAATATTATTATTCAATAGTATCTTTTTTTTTCAACTTTTAAAATATAACTGCATGCAAAGAAAGTAATATTTTTAGATATCACTCAATGGTCAAGTGAATAAAATAACTAATAAAAAGTACTTCTAATCTTAATGCTACCAGAATAACCTGAATAACGTAATAGTACATGGGACCTGCAGTTAACATTGAAATCATAAAGATATATTGATCAGTACATGTTTATGACATTATTTGAATAACAAGGACATGAACATTTCAGATTGTGAAACTTATTTCTTTGGATCTTCAATAGCTGTCAAATATCTTAAATCCATCTTTGTACATACTCCACACGATGCTGTCAAATATCCTAAAGACGGTCCTTGGTTCCATCTTCACACATACTTCACATGGTGTTGTCAAATACCCTAAAGACAATCATTTATATCCATCTTTGTACATACTTTACATGGAGCTGTTGAAGACAGTCCTTAGATCCATCTTTGTACATGTAATTGTAAAGGTAGATGGTATAATTGAGTTATATTCCAATGCCAGTCCACTGATCTTTCATCTTGACAGTTCCTTCATCTTGACAGTCCACTGTTCTTTCACCTTGACAGTCCACTGATCCTTCACCTTGACAGTCCACTGTTCCTTCACCTTGACAGTCCACTGATCTTTCATCTTGACAGTCCACTGTTCCTTCATCTTGACAGTCCACTGTCCTTCATCTTTACAGTCCACTGTTCTTTCATCTTGACAGTCCACTTTTCCTTCATCTTTACAGTCCACTGTTCTTTCATTTTTACAGTCCACTGTTCCTTCATCTTGACAGTTCCTTCATCTTGACAGTCCACTGTTCCTTCACCTTGACAGACCACTGTTCCTTCACCTTGACAGTCCACTGTTCCTTCATCTTGACAGACCACTGTTCCTTCACCTTGACAGTCCACTGTTCCTTCACCTTGACAGTCCACTGTTCCTTCACATTGACAGTCCGATATTCTTTCATCTTGACAGTCCACTGTTCTTTCATCTTGACAGTTCTTTCATCTTAACAGTCCACTGTTCCTTCATCTTGACAGTCCACTGTTCCTTCATCTTAACAGTATACCGTTCCTTCACCCTGACAGTTCTTTCATCGTGACAGTCCACTGTTCTTTCATCTTGACAGTCCACTGTTCTTTCATCTTGACAGTCCACTGTTCCTTCATCTTGAAAGCCCACTGAAAGGTCTTATTACAGTACCATCTGGTAAGCTGGTCCTGCTTTCAACTTTGTAACATGTGGAGAACTTGCTTCAGACTTCCATGAAGTGATCGATGCCCAATCCTGCATCATCCAAGATAGTCATATCTTCCAACTTTCAAGCCACATATCATCAAGGTAGCTGACACTTCTTAAGAATTGAATTATTGCTTAACGTCGCAGCAGGAATATCTCACCCAAAGGCGACGAATCTGCTTGTATAAATCATTGGTGGCAGTTACTTCTGCAGACAGCCCCTAGTTTGTGACAATGTGTAGATGCATCATTCATTGCGACATCTCATGGACACACATGGACACATCTGGATGTTTTTAATCAAGTCTTCTCTTGTCAATATCAGTGTTGGACTGGATACACTTCTTCGTTCTTCAAGTCCCACATCTGTGTGGACACTTTGTTACCATTCACAATTTTTCATCTGTGAGCAGTCTCAGGATATGAATGTCTCATCTTTTAACTTAAGCACACATTCTGGGGAATCTTCTTAGATCCATGATGGGAGCAACTGTCATCAACTTCAACAGATTTCTTCACAGGAAATGTTCCGTGTTACATTCGCGGTGGCAATGATACAAGCATAAAAAGCATTGTATCAATGTTAATGAAAGACAATTAATCTTCAATGGTTGTAAAATATTATTAAATGACATAACCTAGATCTACCGAAAAAAAAATTGATATATTTAATAGCAAATGTTAACCATTGAATTGTTATTATAGTACAAGTACAAAAGTCTACCGGGCATCCATATGTTCATGAAAATATCAATTCCAGATTTACTGACCTTTAAGTTGTATATTGAATTAACTGTGATCAATATATCATGGTCAACATCTAAATATTGTTGTATCAAATCAAATCACAAATTGAGGTATAATACTAGATGCATGAGCAGCATTTAGAAATTCAGAAAATAATACGGAGGCCATAGATCCAATATTAATGGAGGTCAAATCTGCAATTTGCATGGTATCAATGGATACGTTTTAACATTGCAGATTTGCATATAAAACCCAGGACCCCACCCACACTGCATGATCTTATTGGTATAAGAATACCTTTCTCAATAACAAGTATTTATATTTCATTTAAAATTATCAACAGAAAGGTCAGATTCATGGCGTTCAGAAATACTGTTAGGGATTTTAGGTGGCTTTCCAGGCCATGGATTTTAAGAGAGAGATCTTGTGGATTTCACAATCTATGTAATAAAGACAATACTGCTATCCATAAACAGCATAAATGTCACCGACTCAAGAAGCAGATGACTACTTCAATAGCTTACCTTGTACAGCAGACAGATACACAAGATTGTCAATTGATGACACCATGTGATAAAAAAAACACTTGCAAAAGCAGCAATAGTAAGAAAATATATGATGGTAAAATTGGTATGATTATTCAAAGGAATAATCAGTGAAAAAAACACAACATCAAAATATATAATAAACAGCATACCGGTACACAGTTACCATAAGAGGCAAAGAACTGCAACCAATGGCAACTAAGGTAATGCAATAAAAAGGCTCCAGAGTAACATTTTGAGTAACTTGCCCACAGGGCTAGTCAGGGCAAGTTGCAAAGGCACCAAACCATCTATATGATAAAAAATAGCTTGCCTGCAGTGCAATTTAACTTGCCCTGTATGTCAGGCACATGTTAGTCCAGAGCCCTGAATAAAATGTATAAATACATGACAAATATAAATTTGGGAGGCGTTTTAGTTGTGCACATGATCTGTTACTTTGAAGAACTACTACAATTATTTTGGTGAAGTGAATAACAATCAATGTTATCCAAGTCATGATGGCACATCTATTTCAACACTCATTCATATTTGGCATGTATATGTATGGAAATGAAGTACAGTACCAGTGGATGGCATGGGAATTCCATAAAAAAGGAATATAGTAAACCAGTCAACGCTTCTGGTCGTGGTGACAGTATGAACTTATGAAGTAATAAACAAGCAAGACAACAGGCATTACAATTCAGTGGGAGCAAATTGAATGGAGTTGCAGTACTCAGTGAGGGGAAACTGACTTTAAAACTTATTATACCGAGGTGATACAAATAACAACAAAAAAACACAAGAATTTCTACTAGTCCTAAGGATACCTTAATAGCATTGCGAGAAACAGCCCAGGCTAGCAGTGAGTGATTATGGAGTTTAACGTCGCTGTAGGAATCTCTCACCCATTTGCGACGACCGGGCTAGCAGGTTGGTGTTCATTTCGATCGCTGCAATGATTCCACTTCGCACTGTCAAGAGAGGATACCGAGTAACCAGGGCACACAGGGAACCTCAGGATTCAACCTCAATGATCCGACTTATCATCGACCTACTATCTACCACATTGGCTGTCCTGTTATATAACAATCACAAAATTTACCATAATTATCGATATATTCTAAGCAGGCCTAACAATGAAATATCAGTGTAGCAACCAAACGAGATGAGTTGCGTCTGATATCCAGTATTCAAAAATCACTGCTGGTCCGGCCATTTCTCCCAATGCTAAAGGTATCCTAAGGGCTAGTAGAAATTCATGGGTTTTTTTTGTAAATATTTGTTATTTGTATCATTATTCGGGCAGTAAGTTTCCAGAGGTAATTTCGAACACTGCCGATATCCGATGAGCTTGCATACTATTTTAACAGTTCAGCAATGGGGTGTAATCGACATGGGGCGAAACGTCATACATCCGGGCATACCTCAGTCCAGAGCCCTGTCTATATCAGGTTGGGGAAAAGGCCAAATCGAGCTATAATAGCTCCTTCTAGCTATACTAGCTAGAACAAGCTATCTGAGTATAGCTAGATCGAGCTATATTGCATGTAATCTTTTATAATTACACATTTCCGCAATTAGTTCTTGAAATGACATCATACTTAACTCTTATTCAACCATTACAAGGCATTTTTTTTTACTTTTATAACGGCAAAAAAGAAATGTCAATAACTCTAATATAACATTATTTTTCAGATTTATCTATGTTAATTTCCGAAATCAAAGGGTACAATTACATGTATTTCTAAAATTAATTAATAATTATTATAATAAGTGAGATTGATGTTTCCAGTGTTGAAAACGGCCTAAAATCTAGCTATTAGAGTTGATCCTTGCTATTCTGTACAGGCTGCTAATTCCGTACACCCCTGAATAAACGATGTTTCTGTTTTCCACTATAATGTTTTGCTAGATATTTTCTTCCCTTTGACTATACATATCTATACAGCTGATTATCATTCAGGTTGACATGTAAAGGTCGCATATATTAAAATATACGAGAACGATTAGTGGCTATTTAGGGAATTGGTACCAAGACCACGTGCTTGCTCCAGACACGCGCGTATAGCGTAGGTCAACATCCGTAATCACTACAATCGGAATTACGCATTAAAAAACGATCTGGTAAATGTGTATTTTATGAAAGTTCCATATCCATAGATGATTTTGAAGTTATAAATCTATTGTTTCCTACAACGATAACGTAGTATTTCAACGGAGAAAATGTGTACAGA
>JAULBP010026185.1:0-13654 GCA_032355345.1 Lepetodrilus pustulosus
CATGAAGAAATCACTATAATGTATGATAAATATTATTAAGACTAGAATTTGCTCAATAATCAAAATGTTTCCATATTCTTTCTTATACATGTACAACTGATATGCATAGCTTTTGGTTCAGTGCAGTAAAATATCAAGGATCAAGTGTTCATTTATCCATGGCGGTCCTCCAATTGACCAGGCAACCTTTGATGTGCTACTTTTACCGCCATGTTGTGATATATTCGAACAATAGGATGTCGTTTAAGGTAAACCCAATTGTAATGCAGAGAACGTCCACATGGGGAATTAAATGCCATTTCCGAATTTGACTAAAAAAAGACGAACTTGTCTACAAGCACAGGCAAGCTAAGCCACTGATTCTATACTATAGGAAGCAATGTGTATTTTGACTTGACAAAGCAGTGAATGTGACAAAGCAGTGAATGTACCTGATCGTGGTAGTCTGTTTCTTGTGTGAAGATATATAACGTATAAATGCATGTGCGGGCGTGCGTGCGTTCGTGTGTGTGTGTGTGTGTGTGTGTATTTGTGTGTGTGTGTGTGTGTGTGTGTGTGTGTGTGTGTGTCTGTGTGTGTGTGTGTGTGTGTGTGTGTGTGTGTGCGCGTGTGTGTGTGCGTATGTGTATGTTTAAGCTCTATCTAAATATCCATTCTCATCGTCAATTTAATCTCATAATATACAAGTGCATTATTACGTTAACGTTAAGACATAATATCACATATATTAATGGTTGTTTTGGACTAGTTCTTAGCTAAAACAGCAAAGTACATTCATTTGGCATACATAAAGTCCAGTTAGTATGGCTCTAATATACTCACGATCAAAAGAAAGTACCCCATTGGTTTGAGCGCAGATATAGCAAAACCTATAATACAAATTTTGCTGTTTGCCAAAGTGTATTAAATACAATTAAATTCTGTCTACCATTGAAGGATATAATAATATTAAACAAGTAAATATTTAAACATCAGTATCAAACCACAGGCACTTGCCACTGGATAGTAGATCGAATCTATCAATATTTAAAAAGAAATATATATATATATACTTTTCTATATTTATTAATATTACTTGATTTATTAACAAGACAAAAAAATACGTAAAACAGTAAAAATAACGATAAAAGTGAAATATCGAACTTTTTTGGTCGTCTTCTATATAGATATAACAAGGTACGCAAACTTGCCAGCCATCGATTTTCCGAGAAAATAAAAATCAAGAAAATAAATTGCAGCGGTAAGTACATGCATAAGACGAAGATTTTGTCGACCTACCGCAATGAATAATGTCTTTCTAGTCATGGCAAAAATGTATTGATCACTAATTAGCAATTTATTTAGCAATGATAGAGCAAACTTTCAAAACTTATCGTTATTTTTACTGTTTTACGTATTTTTTGTCGTCTTAATAGATATTAATAAATATAGAAAAGTATATATTTTAATTTTTTTTTTAAATATTGATAGATTCGATCTACTATCCAGTGGCAAGTGCCTGTGACATTTACATATATGTATTACTGCATTCACATTTAAAGCAACAAATCCAATTTGTGTTTTTGGAGAATGTTTTATGAACAAGGATATCATCAATGTCTGTAATGCTATTTCTTGGTGCTATATTTGTCAAATGTGATAGTATTACCAATTATCATATTGTCTGGTAGTTATCCTAGCCCTTGGCTGTCTGTGATACTATTTAGACGTGTATTTCATTATGTTTTTGCGTTTTACTCGTTTGTGGTTTTCAGACTATACAAGCATGTAGCCGTTCCTGTCTCTGTAAACTGCGTAGTTAATTCATCAGTCGCTTTGTACATGTATTATAAACTTGTCTACATTATACATATTACACGTTATATATCAATGTGTTGTCTTCTTGTATATAGATTGTATCAATTATATATATACAGTGACTACAAATAATCATGGTATGCATGCATTCTATTTAGTGTAGGCATACAATGCAATCTCTTTCTCAATGTGACTTACATAATCATGAAATAAAATAAATGTGCGCAATTGACACGACATTCTACAGAACATTTCGCCCTTTAATAAGCTCCGGCGACAAGGTATATCTTGTTGCATCACGTGACCGGATGCCAGAAATATGAGGATGATGGGATTGGCAGGATCAAAGACTCGCTACAGACATCTCATTTCACTTATAGTGTCGAGACTGCGGGCAATACACGTGCTATTCCCCAAAGATATAGTTATATATGTCCATATTAGTCCACCAGGTACCAATATTGAGATCCCCTGTGTAAGAGTGAGCCCCGACCACTGCCACTGTTAACTGTTAGATGAAAGTCAACGAAATGTTTGTTCTCAATGTCTGGAATGTTTGCAATGCGTAGTATGTGCAATGAAGCCGACTCATTATTCCTACTTACATCTACTACACCATATATGGATGTCGAATACAGTGTGCGACATGTCCGGCTATTACATGTTATTTTTTGCATTTTTCATGTTATTCTCGCTATCAATAGCAATATAACGTGCTTGTACGTCCTTGTGACTTCCTCGAGTCGTGTCAGTATGTCGTAATAGATTATCCTCTGCTAACTCTGACTGAATACAATGTTACATTCAATGAGTCATAAAACAGACATCGTAGGTAATCAAACAGTTACATGCACTCACTAACTCAGGCATAGCAAAGGAAAATACAACTACCAGAGTAGATTCGCTCATAAACACATCCCATAAGTGGAAGCAAAATGGAATGAACGATTTAATGTTTCGAACAAAAGAGTCCATAGCACATACTATTGAAGATAGTTAAGAATAGCATTGGAGATATAACGATTTTAATGCGACTTATATCACAAGGCATCTTGATTTCTTATGTTATAAGATAGATGGTCTACATGCAAATGGTTTTGCATAAAGTTCCTTGCAATAATGGCAAGAAATGCTTGAATATTATTGGAATACGAGCTATCTATATGTACGTTTATTTAATCAACTCGATTGTAAATCGCAAATATATATTTAATACTAGCCCAGAGGACTATAGCTGTCCACGACGCAAACGTGTTACGACTGATAATAGTGTTGGTCACCAAAAGAAATGTGTTCTTTCCATGATCTATTTTCTGACAAAACAAACTTGTATTCTCTCAGGTATTTAGCTACAGCGAGGTCCAAAACACCGCTACAGCGAGGTCCAAAACACAGAATTTTCAAATACACAAAGGGATAAAAATAGAATTGAATCGAAGATCAACAATGACAATTTAGTTTCACTGACGTCTCCATTTATCATTTAACCGTGTAGGCAGGTTCGATTTCCCACGTCTTTTTCTAAGCCGTATCATTTTATCCCCGGTGTAAATTCCCTGCAAGACAACCACAGAGGGAACATACGTGCCTGAATACCGGAACCGGGCTCCCAACACTTCAAACAGATGCTCTGGGATGAACATAAATCTCTATTTAATTGTACTTCTACAAAGATATTGGCACTTCCGGTTTATATCGGAGTTTGGTTGTTCGGCTTCTTCTTTAGAGACATATAAACTACTAGTTTAATGTGGCCTGTTGACGGGGCGGAATGAGGTATTCTGGTTACAAAGGAAGACCTACTGGCGGCATTGTAAGCCAACATCAAAGAGGCCGTCAGTCAGTGTGTGCACAGCAAGCAATGGGAACGCGTAATAGTGAAATGATAGGGTAATAATCTCGTATAAAGGCCCAGTATTAAATTATTTTAAATCTCCCACTCGGTTTTTTTTCCATTGGTATTGACGAAGACACCACACTTCCAAAAAAAAAATTGAGTTGATTCTTTGGTTGGTAGCCGATGGCTACATACGAAAGATAGTAATAAACTGTATATAATCTTGGACATCGTGATCTTTGATTAGCATTATGGGTATATATGTCCGGATATGATATACTATAATGCTATATTGTTGTAAGATTTCCAAATGATGCTTACATAATTATGCATATACATGTAGGTCATATGTTGAAAAGTATTATGTACGTGCGTGTATGGAATCATTTGTTTCTTCGACATTAAATATACCACACGCATTTGCTCGTCACCAGTTCTTCTTATAACAAGCTCATATCAAGTAATATTGAATCTATGACCAAGATGGGCTTCATATTGTCTGTTCAAACGGGTGATGACTAAGCTTTCTGAGTTTGGTAGACGTCTTTCTCTAGACGTGGTATGTAACGCAATTCCCCAACAAACCTCATTAGCTCTTGTTTTCTTAAACGGACCTCTATTTTCGCTCAGCTCTTCCAATATATAACACTAGTCCTAGAATCAATGATAACTCAACCCGTACATCACCGGGGTATTAAGTCCATATGGCCGATAGCTCATGCATTGCATAGTGACATTATCCCGATGTCTGATCTCCAATGTCGACTTCTCAGAGATTAAGACTAACGGATTGTCTCTAGCTCCCCAACTAGGTGTCGCGTCTTGGAGGGTTTGCCGTCGAGATTGGACGTCGGTCTTTCCAATACCCATTACCTAGTGGTGAGTTATCTGGGACCAAATGCCACCATGCTGCCATATATCCAACCATTCTGGATGGCCATTTAATAGGGAAATATGACCTTGGAACCTTTCTTTTTATACAGAAGCTGCGGTCGTTTTTCCCCCAACGTGATCATAGATCTTCCGTGGTGGGTGTGAGTTACTGAAGAGACGTCCAGCGATTGCAGACCAGGGATATCTCGAACTACAATAGCATCGATTCCACGAACCGCCAGATAAATTGCAACACAGCTGAAGAATTACTTCCGAATCAAACGTCAGTTGAGCTTGCGGTGCATCAGTGGTAATATTGCGGTCAATCAGTTGTAATATTGCGGTCAATCAGTTGTAATATTGCGGTGAATAAGTTGTAACATTGCGGTCAATCAGTTGTAATATTGCGGTGAAGAAGTTGCAACATTGCGTTGCGTTGAACAGTCAGTTCAATAGGGTCAAATGACACAAGTCTTTAGTTACAAACAATTGAACAACAATTAAGCACTGATATTCCATTTAGACAAAAGGGAAAGTGTGACAGACAGCTAATATATGCATTAATGGAATATGTTAGTATATTTAGCTAATTAAAAGTATTTACGGAAACATACAAGTAGCGAGAGAGAGAGAGAGAGAGAGAGAGAGAGTGTGTGTGTGTGTGTGTGTGTGTGTGTGTGTGTGTGTGTGTGAGTGAGTGAGTACGGGCATGCGCATGAGTTTCAATACAGAATATGCCACCCTGTACAAGAGTCCCAGCTATGTCCCAGTATACGCTAATAGTATAATATAGAAACACACAGCAAACTTCCCAATGATGAGAAATACAAGTGTTAGATGAAGGAGTTAGTAATTGATAATATTGTCCTGTATGTCCCCGATATAATGAACGGTATAATAGCCAATCTCTCATTCACTGTCAATACATTTTATCAACCTAGCAGCGCGGCACACTGTCGTTAAGCAAATACGACTGAAAGGATTTCAACAAATTGGACAGATCTGCAAATGGCCACCTTGTTCAAAATAGTCTCATATATTAAAATGAGCGCGATATTGGTTTCTCGTGGCATGCGTCACATTTCGTTACGAGGAACTCGTTTGATGGCATATAAAAAAAATATTCTTCAGCAGTGGACATGTATTTACATAGTAAGCATGGCCCCGTGTAGTATTTGCACTGCGGTGAAGTAGTCGACATCCCTACCAATTAAATACTCTGTAGCATATCGAGGGCCCAATTAACGTCGGAATTGGAAACAAAACTGGAACCAATTATTGATATCAGGGAATGACCTTGTCGAAAACTGACTATCGTTGTCTACAGTGGAGAGAAATATGGTATAAGCCATGTGTAACTTGTACTGTAATTTAGTAATACGTACAGTTCCCGCAAAGATATACATTATGTAAGTGTAGGACGATGTATAATTATTACTATCCAACTTAACACTTGTCAACATTGTACGTTTGGCCTGCCTGATCTAATGTTCTGCGGTGACCATCACATAGTGGATGAGAGATAGAGAGAGAGAGAGAGAGAAAGGAGAGAGAGAGAGAGCGATAGAGAGAGGGGGAGGAGAGAGCCATTGCAGACTTAACAACGGGGCACAAAAAGTTTAGGCATACTTTTATTTCAGTATTATATGTCATTGATATTATTAATAATTCTTCGCGTAAATGTCATCTCGTATGTTTGAAATATTCATGTAGATCACATGAGATAGAATTGCACAAAGGGTTTATTAAAGGTATACATTGTATATGCTTACACATAGTGATAGTCGTTTAAAACTAAAGTTTAGCTATATATACATTCTACATGCATTCATCTGGCATACATATAATGTTACCTCCAACATTCCTTTTATTGATAGATACTTATTCTGTACGTCTCAAACTATATATACTGGTTCCACATACACCAACGAATTGTATGACTTTAAAGTGTCCACATCGATATGATTTCCAAAAAGAATAATCTGGTCAGTGTTACCCTGGCAGATCTTCGTTTCCTTGGTAACTTAGTCTCCATGTTCAATTTGCGTGGACAGTTTTCTCCCACAGTATTGGTAAAAACGTGCTTTTGGATCAAAGAGATTACTTCTGTCAATGTGCCTATCTTTCTGTGTGTAGATATCCATTACCCAACATTAGCTTCCATATGCTGCTATATCAAAGACATATGTAGCCTTTGTATGAATCATAGTCAATACACTGATAAATTGTCAAAATTTGCATTTAAATCAATTCCATTACCTGTCCTTGAAGGGTTTTTTTATCTTATTTTATTAGAGACCAAATATGTTTATGCGCGCGCATGATTAAATTACCCCAATTTCTCCACCACCGACATCAAAGAGACTAATCATGCTATTACCTTTGTTCAATTTGTGTTTGCAATGAAATAGGGATGGCGATTTATAATCGATACTGTAAGGAGAAAAAGACACGAGTTGACTGGCACACGTACGACGTCTTCTTTACGTAAGTTACCATTTGATACCATCTCACATGTACGACTGTTTTGGAGAAGCATGTACTACTATCCTGTCGACATATCACAGGTACATGTAGATGCGGTCTGTAGTAGATATGACAGCTCGCTTCAGTAAAGTCACACATAATTTCCATTATTTAGATACACATACCTCAGGGCGTTGGTATTCAATAGTCTCTGTGTGAATCATTCACTATGTCACATGACGACAGCCTATCATTAATGTGTAAACGTATACTCATGGGAATTGTGGGAACAACTAACATCATAATGGATTAGAAAATAATGTAAGAGGAGTAATTTCTCACTACTATCTCCCCGTTCCATCCCTCTCCGTGCTACGTGTGTGTGTGTGTGTGTGCGTGCGTGTGTGTGTGTGTGTGTGTGCGCGCGCGCACGTATGTGTTCCTCCTTTTGCAAATAACACTCATAACAGTTCCACAATGTCTTTTAATGAACAAATCTTGTCTATTTCCCTTAATGTCTTGTATCCCATCAATAGCGCATTTCGGCTCATCATGACATGTATACCTTGCCTATAATCATGTCTGTATGCTATTATTATTTTACATTTCTTTTTTTATGGTGCAACAACAGTTACTTTCTAAAGACATTCGCTTAACCAGATATAACGTAACGTGAGTACACGCAACCCGAGTACAGGTCTTCAACAGTTAAATTGGAACATACTTCCAGGGGTCACATTTGTGTTAATAATGAAAATTCCACTTTGATTTATCGCCTGAGAACTCAGCGCCGCACAATACACACGACTGCCATCTGCCGTCATGGATGTGTGGTGGTATGTCATTGAATCACGGATTTAATACAATTACATTAACTAGTAATATTCCACTCAGTGGTCTGGGCTAGATAGCCTATGGCTTGTTTCCATCATCTGCGATTATTCCTGGAAATGTTTATGTAAACGGTATGTTGTCTAACCGTTGTAATAAAATGAAACATGTTTTATTAGGTACTGAAATTATGCGATTGCACGACATTGTTGTTATTGTAGAGATTTATTTACTGGTTCCCATCATTACGGGTGTAATAGTTGTTTTATTTCTATTATATTCTAGCACGTTAAGGCCTATAGTCCTTGTCAACGACGGTATCGCATCAATGTTTTCGATTTTTAACGATTTTGACATTTTTGGTAGAGTGTAAATATTTCCAAAAATGTCAAAATTGTTAAAAATCGAAAATACATGATGCGATACCGTCGTTGACAAGGACTAGTTAAGGCCGTGACATGATACATGGAGAAGAGTCGTTGTGGAATGGTGTTGTACTAAAGGAACAACATTATATGCCCCAATGTATCACAAGATATACATGTATATACATATTATTGTTATTGTAGTAGGATTGGGGTCGCAATGTATCAACAGACACATGCTTAATATCACCTCCACACGAAGTCATACACTGATGCGTGTTAAATGAAAACGCCACAAAGTATTACAAATATATAATTTGTATTACGGAACAATGTCTTCAGCGGTACAAAAATATAAATATGTATACAAATGAGATCGCTGTGATGCCAGCCATTATCAGGGAAATATACAGCATCGTGGCTCCACGATACACACATGTCCTCACATGTCCTCACACGTCCTCACACGTCCAGGGAAGGATTTACTGGAATAGAAAAGGTTATGATGACCTACTGCCATGACGCAAAAACATGGCGCACGGTACGGACTAAATGGACATGCTGATAGGAGCAGTCCTAGAAGACGGTGGCAACAGAGTAATGATACAGTATGTAATACCTTCACTGGTTGGCATTAGGCTAGCAGTACGTGAAACGAATGAGATATTCTAAGCATTAATGGTAAAAGAATCACGGAAAACATTGGTTCATCCAGTTAAGCATCGGTCTTGCAACACAAACCTAATCTATTTGCGAGACGTGCATTTTAAAGCATCGCCTCAATTGGAGCATTCTGCTTGTAGTGTTACAGAACGGTAGATACGCTACTTGTAGACAGATATTGTAGCACTTACTTTGATAAAACGAGTATCGTGTCATTCCGCATATACTACTTGCACTCTGAAATGAGAAAACAGAGATGATGATACGTAATAAGATCAGGAACTTCATTAACATTATACATAAATGACAGGGAACTTCATTTGGACATGGAAGTAGCATTTGGCCCCGATTTATCGAAACACACTTGAGTTTGAGAGTTTGCTCAGCTGAAGGTTCTCTCATTGACTCCGTGCTGTAACTTGAGTCAGAACTCAAACCTATAGCTGAAATGTTATTTCATGTTTCAGCACTGATTCAATGGGAGAAATCTCAAACTTAAGTTTGTTTGGAAAAGATCGGGGCCAGATCGATTAATCCTTGCAGATTCTCTCCCCATGGTAGTCTATCAACGAATTGCAAAATGTGATAGAGAAAATATTTCCCAGATGACCCATCCTTTGCCTCCCCGGGTGATCCAATCACGGTACTGACATTATACAAGCTGTTGTTAGAGGATGCAGTCGACCATAATGGACATTGCCTATCGCACTTACTGTTCCTGGGCTGTTGATATTTGTCCGCACCACTCTATTGTTGACCGGCATGATAGGCCGGATGTTGTTGGCAACCATATTGTCCGTGTTGTCCCGAACTCCTTGCTGCAGTCGCCTCAAGGAATATAACTGTCGCATGGCAACATATAAAACAATGAACGACCAACGACAATAAACTACACAAATTGCCTACGGGAACGACCTTCTATAAATTGTATGACAATAATTGTATGGCTTGGTTCATGGTACAACATGTATTGTCAGTACTCGAGCAAGAAATATACAGAAATTAATATGAATTCCCTATATATTTTAATTTAACTTACAAAGAGGTTGTGTAGGTCATTCATATTTTTCAAATAATCTATGAAAATAAGCGTTACGTTCAATCACCTTCATCTAATCTAAACTAATTTCTGTGTGCTATACATCTGAATATTGTCTTACCAAATCTTTATTGATATACACTGGTTTGTTGAATATAACCCACGTGACCGTTTCGTAACATCCGGGTTGCGTGAGTGAACCCTCGTAAGTGACGTAGTAGTTGGTATTGGGGAGTAGCGCTTTGGCGGGGAGCGTCTCGACGCGAGTTGATTGGCCTGCGAGTGAAAATGGGTTTGACCAAATTAATATCAGTTCATATATATTATGTCTTCCAGTGCGAAAATAACCGTATTTCAAAAACCAATTATGGATAGTTCATGTCATATTACATACCTCGAAACACAAGCTGAGTCGCATAAGAGAAAGGATGTTTTGAAGGCTCACATTATTACCCGATTATGTCTATACTATAAGTATAACTTCTTTTAGCATTCTATAAATATATAAGCCATAATTTATTCCGCACATCTAGAAAAGCTTCAATATCTCAGATCGTAATCTAATATCATGCAAGACTTTATCAGTATACCTTCATGGTATTATATTGCAATTATTTCCACAGGCAGCATCGCGTTTTTACAAAGCAAAATGATTCTTGCAGAGTTTTCTATCATAAATGATTAGCTGGCTATTAATAAAATATGTAGAAGATAAATAATTGAAAGCATTACAAGCGCCGTGTCACGTGACGCCAACATACAGCGTGTTTAGCAGTAACAAGCATACTAACAACGTGCTATTGGTGGAGAATATTGTAACTCTTGGTTTTAAGAACAATAGACATAGGAGGGGAGAGGGAGGGGAGAGAGATAGAGAGAGAGAGAAAAGAGAGAAAGAAAAGAGATAGAGGAGAGAGAGAGACAGACAGACAGACATACAGACAGACACTTTGGTGCGGTGACCTATATTAGAGAACAGATACAGTGTCACTTGTCCAACTATATCTGCCAGTCCGACTCAATCAGAGTCAATAAAATCACTGATCGCGAATCCAATTGCCCCGCCAGACAGTGTGTGTCAGTGTTTGCCCCTGTTAGCTAGGAATCTCCACTCTCCATCCTCGTCAAGTCTACAGGCAAATACATTGGATCACTGGTTGAAATGAATGGGTACCTTTCCACAATATCCGCTGAGAAAACGTCGCTATGGTTTTAAAGGCCTCATTTACTGGATGGCCAATCTGCAACAAATTTACTTCATTGATTAAAAATAAACCAACAGGAAGACAGATTTATGGATGAAAATAACTACTTTTGGTTTTTAGCACATTGCGGTGATAAGAAGGAAAAACCTGTTCTTGACTTGATTTAGGTGACCGCTATGTACTGAAATCTTGTGACATCTACACATTGCCAGGCGTTTATGTCTGTGTTTATTATATGTGGTCGTATTCCACGGAGGTCATACAACATGTTCCATCTAATAAATTTAACTGATTGTAATGCTTCATCTCATTCTTGGAGACAGTTTTAATGGATTCGCCAAGATGTCTCACCCTCTGACATTCAGCAGCAGGAGATGATGTCAATCCACTGACAGACTTGCTTAAAATATTCGAAATGTTTTTCGGAAGGCATAGATCAAGTCGGAATAAAAACCTTTTAAAACTTAACGTATCATAGAATAATCTTAGAGCGTATATAGGCCTACTATCCATAGACTCCATACGATGTCAAATTGACGTTGAAACAATTACATCAGCGATGTCGTGATGTAAAACCAACGTATATTTTTCACGTCGTATGCCGCGATGTGCCTGCTGGGGAGTATGACGTTTGCAAAATGTATACAGACATGATTCTATAAATATTAACATGACATTAAATGTTTCATAGGATATGTGCTGCAAATACCGTATACATCAATGCGAGTGAGTTATTGTTTTACGTCAGAGCGGGAATCTTTCCTCCATGCATGACTGTGTACATGTATTTATCGGCATGATATATAAACATTTCTACTATTGCAAGCTACAGTCCATCTAATTCTACTCCTTTCAGACTTACCTCGGCGAATACAGATATAATAGCAATGCCATACGGAGCTTGGAGGGCCTCCGTGAATGAAGGATAGATGTCGTTGTTGTAAGCAACCAGTTGCATCTGAAACAAGAAGTCCTGGAGTAGCGTCCCAGACTACACCGTATCCAGAGTTCTCGTGGATATTAGCATCCTGGGTATCGTTTCTAGAAGTTACCATAGACACTACGAGACCATAAGTACTCTCGTATACCGACCGTAGCACTTACGAGACAGCATTGGTTTCATAGTTGATCTGAGAGCTTTGAGAAACGATAACCTGGGTATACTTTCGGCAAAGAGAGCGCTGTGGTCTCTTAGTGGATTTGAGAGCTTAGAGAAAGGACACAGGACCCTGCTGTATGAAGACGTATATTTGAGACATTCCAACCTTACCAATGGTGCTGTCTTTGTCAAAGGATGGTATTAAGGTGACCGCAGACGTAGAGTTATATTTTCTTCGTACAAAAGAGCCCTGAATCTATATTTTAATATTCAAGAAATAGAGTTGAATTCATGAAGATAGCCTACAGAGGACAATGGTGATATAGAAAATTGTTTCAATACCTGTGGTTACTACAAAGAATTAGCGCAAATCTTCAAATACAGTTTTCAGTTACAATTTCGAAGAGTGCAACAGAGGATATACTTTATGAATATGTCTGCTATGATGCTAATGGATACTTTCAATATCCTCGTGAGCATATGTGTATTAATAACACAGAATCTCGCTGACAACTTTACGATTTCCGATTGATTTTTCACGTAACTGGTACCTCAATTTAACGCCTCGGTGGTCAATGCCTTCGTGTATTTCTGTGTGTAGCCATGCACGTCCATTACATTGGCGTTCGTAATACTACTCTGGTAACAGTAAGACAATTGTCCTCGACATGACCAGACTTAATTCCTGGTATTGATTATGGACTTACATCAAGAAATATGGAGACGCGGACAAAAAAAAATGATATCTGACAATAGATAAATAAATAATCTATATGAATAAATGGTTCATAAGAGACACGTGACGTATCATATGGAATGCTAACACGTCATATGGAATGCTAACACGTCGTGTTCAATATCAGTGTCCAATTACTTGCAGTCTATGATTATTGGCTTAGTGAAGCAGAATCGGAGAGGGATATTATTAGAACAGTAAAATACACTATTATTGCACAACTTTTGTCCTAATCCTGGTTAGACTATTTCAAAGTTTTCAAACGTTTTACCCGTGTATGTATGGCAAAACAATTCTCAATTACTATTATACGCAACTGTTCGCTATTGTTCTCAATACGTGCAGCATTTAACCCTACCTCTGCCGAAAACGGACTGCCGTCTATGGTGTGTTCTGATCCCCGGTTGTCGTTCCTGCCGAAGTGTAGTTTTATCTGAGCGACTCGGTACTGGTACATTAGTGGTCCCCCGCTGACGTTCAGGGCGCTGCCGCTACTGTCGTCCACCTCCAGCGTGACGTCACGTCCGGTGTTCACCAGTGTCCCGTGAATCTGCAAAGTTCACATGTATACCAGTACAGTACCAGTATATATATATATAGAATCTCCACCGAGTTTCTTTTGATACCAATGTTATCCTACGAGTTGATAAAAATATCCAAAATACGAGGCTTTGCCGAAGATTTTGGTTACTTGTATAAACGAGTAGGATAACATTGGTCTAAAAAGACACGAGGTGGAGATT